>KZ505676.1:896399-927547 GCA_002844005.1 Limosa lapponica baueri
TGAGCAATAATTTGGCTTGTACTTTCCCACCCTTCTCGGTGGATAGAAAGAGCAGTTCAAAGTAGGTTCTGAAGAATCGCTGTCAGGAACATTTCTCTGATATGTAAAGAATTTCAGATGTGGCCTTTGTATTTAAATCAGCGTGGAGGAAATGCTTCTTTCATCCGTACCGTTTGACCGGGATTCACTGGATCTCAAGTCTCCTTTTCTTGTGGGAAGCTGCGACCTGCTTAACTCTTGTTCCTGTATTTTCTTGTTCACGAGATCTGCCACAAGATTAGGCAATCAGTGAGGTTATTAGCGGGCCTGTGAGAAATTCTTCTACTTCCTGAAAATGTTGCGTAATACAGTTTGGACGTAAAGCGTTGAGAGAAGTGACAAGAAGACAAAAGCATCCTGTGGTGGGGTTGAGGACGCAACCGTGGCCAGAGGTTGGAGGCTGAAGGGGACAGTGAGACTGGGGGCCCCCCGCTGTGCAGAGTGAGGGGGACTTTGGAAAGGTGGGTGCCCTTGCTCTACTGTCTGCTTTATACTTTCCTGGCAGGAATAAAAGCTACCCTCTGTATTACCAGTCGTACCTAATTTCCCAGACTGGAAGTGCTAAAAATCTATTAATTAAAATATGAGTAAAAGAAATGTCTGGTTTTCGTTTTGTGTAACAGCTGCAGCTCCTGAAGAACTTACGTGGCATCCTGCTCTGTCTCAGGCAACACGAGGAACAGTTTTAGTTCTAGACTGTGATGTAGCTTGTGGATGAAAAAAATGTCAAAAAGTACTAATTCTGCAGCACTGCTGGATCGCGCAAGCTCCTGGCTGAAGGAGTGAGAGTAGATGAATTTTATTTTAAAAGTCATCAGATTTGAACAAGAATCACGTTTCCACATTTAGAAAAAATAAATGTGGTGCCAATAGTGCAATTCATGAAAGTAATTTTTCAAAATATAATAGAACTTGAAGACTTTTATGGCTTTTGCACCACTTTTTGCCTTAGGGTTTGAAAGCCCTTAAATTGTTTAGCACACATTTTCCTATGAGAGAAGAAGGTGATTTTTTATAACCAGTGAAAAAGAGTAAGAACAACAGGTTGGAGATTCTGGATTTAGAATCACTTTCTTAAGGATGAATTTGTTTGGTGAATGTTGTAAATGTCTTAAGATCCCTCGGTGATTTGAAAAAACAAATTTAACTCCATGGAGTTGAACCATAGACACGTTTGCTGCGTTCGCACAGAAACACATTTCCTACGGTTGTCTTACCACAGTGCTAATAACAACAAAGAATTGTTACTTCTACAAGATAAGCTATATTTGAGAAAACTACTGTAACTACATTTAATAAACATTTAATAAAACCACTTTATTAGAAGTATTGACAGTATGCGTTTGGCAATAAATTTCATTGCCAAATGAATTTAATTTTGAGATGATGTTCATTTGCATGGAATTCCTGCGAGTCACTACTTATATTGAGAACAGTTTAAATTTAACAATTCTGCAGTAAAACAAGTGCTTGCTCTGATTTTTTTTAAATCATTTTCTCACTTCTACTTCCCACCTTTCATTTGGCACTGTATGTTTTGCCACCTCACTTTTCTTTCTAATTTAAGGAGAAATTCAAAGTGTGCTAGCAACAGCCATGGATTTGAGGTGGAGGAACTGAAATGATCGAGGTGTGTTGGTTTACCGAGGCCATTATAGGTTTTCAAGCTGCAGAATCTGCCACTAATCTGTGTCATCTTGCTCAAATCTCACCTGTTTGTGTCTCTTCTTTCCCTCTATTTTGGTTGTGAAGGCTTCAGGGTACTTGCTATTGTCATTATAAGGGCAGTGGTCAATCAGAGTTTGCAGAAGTCTCAATTTGGCTATTTAGATTTATAATACACCTGTTTACATCAACTCTCCAGTTACCTCATCCCTTCTTAGGAAGGTGAGATCAAGTGTTTACAACCTGTAGAAACCTTGTTATTGAGGTAACAGAGGTGATGACTAAATGTTGTCTAAAAGATGTGGGTAATAAAATTTGGTAGTCTTCCTTGGTTTTTTAGAAAATGTCTGCCAAAGAGGACCCTGCAGCGGAGACAAGTGACGATGAAATACGTGAGCTGAATCCTTCTGCAGTTCAAGCTCTTCTCCCGCACACAGCCCTTGATTTCC
This sequence comes from Limosa lapponica baueri, assembly GCA_002844005.1. Classification (NCBI taxonomy): domain Eukaryota; kingdom Metazoa; phylum Chordata; class Aves; order Charadriiformes; family Scolopacidae; genus Limosa; species Limosa lapponica. The sequence goes on from KZ505676.1 coordinate 898,553, forward strand.
ACAAACTTGTCAAGGACATGGAGGCAGAATTCCAGGAAATCCGTAGACAGCTGCCGAAGAGTTACAACCCTACCATGAGAAACGAACACAACAGACTAAAGTCCTTCTTGTCCTACGCGTCCTATTCGTCATGGTCTCCAGCAGAAATGGCAGCTGCTGGGTTTTACCACACGCTCATTAAACGCAGCGTGCAGTGTTTTTGCTGTGGATTAGTTCTATTTACCACAAAGACTAGATATACCCCATACGAACAGCATAAGAAATTTTCTCCCACTTGTGACTTTGTCCTGGGCAAAGAGGCGGGTAATATTTCGAAGTACGATGTACGTGTTCAGAGGTTGGAGGAGGATCCAGCAGAAGAGGCCTACAGGTACAGCACCGAGGACGCGAGGCTGCAGTCCTTTGAGGGGTGGCCGTTCTATGCCAGAGGAACAAAGCCTGATTCGCTTGCCAGAGCTGGGTTTTTCTTTACAGGTAATTGGAAGCGATGCTTGGAGGGATGTATGTTTTGATTCATAAAATGGTGCAAGTCTACCTACAATACTAGAATGGGTATAACATCTTTTTTCATGCTGTTCACCCTTTTGTAATGTATTTTATCCCCCATGAATGCTTTCTTTCCCAGGCTGAAGAACATAGGGAACTCAACCGTTCCTCACGTGGAAGGTGTTCCACATTTTTGATCATCCTTGCTGCTGTTCCCTGCCCCTTTTCCTATTCTAATACAGTACTTTCTGAGCTGAGAAGACCTCAATCACATGCACTGTTTAAGATATGGATTAATTGTGGGTTTGTATAAGTGGCATAATTATCCCTTTTTCCGCTTATTTTTCTGTAACAGATGCCAGTCTTACAGATCTGACATCTCTTCTGTTCCCCCAAAGGGGCAGACTGTTTTTTAAAGAGTGGCATTACGTTTCCTCCACTCAGCATAATCTATTGCATAATTACTTTGATTTTGGGTGCACCTTCTGCAGTATGGCCCCACTGGTTAAGACAATGGGAATCTCCCTGAATTCTTCTGCAGTGAATGGTAATGCAAATATTGCAGGGAACGTCACTTCAAGTCCTCTGCAATTGCATTGTCCCCTTTGGATGGTTCCTTTACAGCCTGGTTAGCAGTTGGCTTTACCAGCTCTCTCCACTTTTCTGTTTTGTTCCTCCTACCTAGAAGAAGGTTTAGATTCCTTTAACTTGTTAATCTTAGTCTTTTTGGGGTTTGCCCAGCCTGCCTGATTCTTTTTTCCCTACCCAATCTCCAGAGGTTTTGAGCCTTCTGTTTTCTTTGCTCAAAAGCTTCAGCTTTTTGAATGATACTTTCTTAATTCTTGTAATCTGATTTATTTTCCTGTCAGCCATACTCATTTCCTGTAACTTTTCGTGAGTTTTTTGTAATAAGTAGCACATACTGGTGTTACACTTCCAGTAGAAAGTATTTTGGGAAATTCTCAAATGCCTGTAAGGGATTGGGTTTGGGTTTTTTTTTATTGGTTGCTTTTATTTAGTCAGCTATTTCAGCTTCCTTACTTTTACATAGTTCCTTTTTTTGAAGTTTAACACAGCCTTAGTAGGTTCCTTGTTTCTCTGGGGGATGTTGCGTCTAAGTAAGTTACAGTCATGGTTGCACAGTGACACTTCCACTGCGAGACTTTGACCTCTTCGTGGCAGATTTCTCAATACCGAGTCACATCGTCTTGCAGACTTGCTAAGCAGCTGCCCCACCAAGTTATGCCCAATAGTCTCTTAAAAAAAAAAAAAGCCCTCTCTACTTTGCATCCCAAGGTGGTATCTGTGCAGTCCCCTTGGGGGATAACTGTAGTCTCTGGGTACAATTCTGTTTCTTGCCCACAGGGCCTCCCTCGTTTCTTTGAGCGTTACGTGCCCAGTTTTGTTGTCCTGCTTGGTTGGCCGGTAGCATGGACCAAGAACTGTATTATTCCAACAGAGGCCTGAAATTCCAGTCTGTAGAAAATCCTTGCTTTTTGTTCATTAGTTTGATTTTGTTTTAAGATATCAGTAAGATCGTTAAGACTCCTTTTCCTTCTAGCACTGTTTAATCAGTTTTCCCTGAGTATTTTATATACTGGCATCACAGCATTTGACTGACCTGTCTTTCTTTCATGACGTTTATGCCAACTATCAGTATGTTGACTTAGGGACAGAAATTCTATTTCTCCCACCTTATTCCATTGGTTTCCAGAGTTATTAATTTACTTAACTTTTACAAATAAACTGACTGGCTAGAACTCAAAATTTAAAAAAAAAAAAAAAAATTAAAAGCCAACAAAAAAGACAAGTTTATTCTATCAGGCCTATACAAATTCTCAGATATTTCTGAAGTTTTATTTGATGGAAAGATCTGGCTTATATTTTCACTCTTGGATCTGCACCAAGTTTAGACCCAGACTGACCCATCTGAAATTAAACGGAAATCCAAGCAGTTTGGGAAACCTTTTTCATTTCAGATGCCATAATCTAAGAAAAAGGCTTCCCTTATCTACAAATTTTGGATCAATGACATACACTGGTACACTCATGATAGCGTGGCTAGAGTGTCAGCAAGTAAAACACACAAATGTATGAATACTTCTGATATCTGTAACTCTCTACATGCAGGCAAGAAAGATACAGTGCAGTGTTTTGCTTGTGGTGGATGTCTGGGAAATTGGGAAGATGGTGATGATCCTTGGAGAGAACATGCTAAATGGTTTCCTGAGTAAGTTGACTGATTGTCCTAGAAATATTTTTGTATGTACAAAAAGGTTGATATTTCTTTTTTTTTTTCCCCAGTAACAATGCTGAAAAACAAACCAACAAAAAAACCCCACATTTTTGTCTTCAAGGTTGTTACATTCAGACAATTGATTTCAGCAGATCTTTATTTCTGAGAAGTGAACAAAATAAGTCTGCTAACCCTAACCTTATAATTATTCTGTGTATATTGTTTTGCATACTTTCTAAAGATGTCCATGGGCTTTTCACTGGGCAAAAGCCAGCTGATTATTCTCTCAGACAGTCACTATGTTGCATGAACAATGCTGATGACAAAGTTTGCCTTTGTTTCATCATCTTTCTGTTGTGAAAAATCCTGAGTATGCACCTCTTAATAACTGAAACTCTGCTCCAGAATTTTAATTGGAATTAATGCTTAGGAATGATGTTTGGGATTGTTTGTTGGTTTTTTTTTTATAGGTGTGAATTCCTCCAAAGTAAGAAATCAAGTGAGGAAATTAAAAAGTACATTGAAACCTACAGTGGATTTGTTGGAGTGGTGGTAATCTTGTAATCTATTTCTGTCTTCCTTTATCATGGAATATACTCCAAGGAGGCACTATCCAGGACTTGAAGATAGGCAAATTAGGCCTTGGTCCTGATTTTCACCCTCTTTCTCCTAAAAAAGACCCCAGCAACCCAAAAGCTGTGTATAATGGCATTTGTAATTAAGACTATGCACTGTAGGTGCAATTTGTTTCATGTAAGTTTATTTTGATGCATGTATCCAAGCTGTTAGCATAGGCAGTACCTAGGTAGTCCACTGATGAAAAGTGGCATACCTCTAATTGGTATTTATCCTACTTGAAGGAATATGGATGAATTAAGTCCTCATGGCACCTATACGTATTTATTGATTATTAGGAAAATTATAGGTGATCATGCTAAACTAAGCACTTCGGCATGGCTGAAGTCAGGTTAGGTGAACTTTACCCTGCCAGCTCTTATTGTATGACTACATCTTTGTTTGGGGGATTTGCTTTCATCAGAAAAAATATCACACATGTAAGGTCTTTCATGATTAAAACCCCTAGGCCTCAAAAACCTCAAAAAATCTGGAAGCTAACCCCCCTAGTTGAGGGAGACGACTGCAAGTGTCTCTTGGAAAACACCATCTCAGATATCTTAAGAGCATCAGTGCTATCTTTCTTTCCTTAGAGATGCTACTGCCTGAGGAGAGCCATTTCTTCTCATTAATAGTAAACTGTCATTAGTCAGTTCTGTTTCAGAAAGTTCTCTCTCTCAGACTGAAAGTGCTTAAAATGTTGATACTTAGTACTAGCCCTGTTTATATACTATAGTTATTTCTTTCATTTACCTGAAGAGTGAAATGAAAATAGAATGTATAATAGAAATAAGTATTAATTTTTAATTTTCTGCTTAGGGGAGGCATTTCACAGCTTCCTTTATCAAGGAGAATTTGTCTACTGCAACAGGTAAAAGAATAGAATATACCGACTGTTAGCTTTACATTAGAAAATAATGCTTTCATATTTTTATTGTACATCACCATTAGCAATGAAAGCTGCTCCAGACTGTTGCTTTTCTTTCTGAAGCAAGATTACATGTGTAAAAGATTGTTGCTTCTGTATTTCTGAAATTTTTACCGCAAGTAAAAATTTGTTCTCTATAAAAGCTAAATATAAAACATGCTGCTTAAGTAGATCTATCTCACTTACATTTGCCTGTGTAAGAAAGAAGTGAAAAACAAATGAAGCCTGGAGGCTTTGAAAGAAAAATATAGATTTTCATCTGTAGTATAACTCAAGAATATACATTTATATTTGTCTGAAAGATACGGTTCTGTAGGCCTGTTTTTGCTTTGCTGTGAGCCTCAGATATTTGCAATTCAGTTCTATTTCTGCTTTGGAGAATCTGATAGCAGGCTAAAACTTTCCTGACTAATCAAATATCTTTGGTTGCAAAGGTGACCTTGTCTTGAACATCTTTGAGGATGAAGGAGTTCGACTGGACTCTTTTAAAACTTGGCCAGCAGAAGCCCGTGTTGAAGCCACTGCTCTTGCTAAAGCCGGGTTTTTCTACACAGGTTTGAATCAAGTTCGTTAGCTATGTAAACACAGGACAAGTAAAAGATTCACTTTCCAACGCAGCTAGGACAGAGGCTGAGGACATCCTGCTACCTAATTAAAATCTTGCTATAGCTTTCAGTGAGGGGAGGAATGCAGCCGCAAAGTCAGAGTGGCTTTTCCAAAAGCCAGAGTGAGGAAAGCAAAATGGAACGACCCTGCCTGAGGTGACAGACAGAGCAAAGAGTTGGAAGGAGGATATGTTTTTAGAAAGGAGAAAATATTTATCTGGCCATTTGTATATTCATTTGGTTGGTGTCACTTAAAGGACAATAATGGCACATCTCTCAATTCCATGGCATTTTCTTTTCCTTGATTTAAATTTTATTATTTTTCATTTAAAAAGCATGTAATTCCAGTAACAGAGGCCACTGAAGGAAACTCATGAAACAACTGCATTGTTGCCGTTTTTATGCTGCTGACATAGTTAGTAAGGAAAGAAATCACCTACTTGACCATTTTCGAGGTGTGTAATTTCCTGCTTGCAGGAGAAGGTGATAAGGTGCAGTGCTTCAACTGTGGACGTTGCTTACATGAATGGGAAGAAGGTGAAGATCCTATGGAAAGTCATGCAAAATGGTTCCCAGAGTGAGTGACAGAGTATCTCGTCTAAGACAATTTCCTGCTGTGCAATTGAAGTTACTATACAGTTTTGCTGTTGTTTTTTTAATGCTACTTTAAATGTATATAAATAACTATATGTTTCTTGACCGTATAGGACATTGAACCTCTGTGAAACCCCCTTTTTTTTTAGATCAATGTTTAAATACAGAAATACAGCAGAAGTTTCCAAACAAAAGGATAGCTTGACAAATAGTTCTGTCCTTCTGCCAAATGTAAGCAACTGAAGTAATGCATTGTGCCAACTGCTGTGTCTTTTGGAAACACCATTCTAGTTCCAACTGCTTGGACGTACTTGGAAAGTCACCGGAAGAGCAACCAGAGAGCCTATCGATGTCGCAGTCCATGCAGGTTTGCGCTAGTCGGCGGTATTTGCTGTTAGTGGAGCAGTACTCGTGCTTTGCAGTTGTACATGGGAGTTCCAGGGAGCCTCTGTGCGCACGCGTGTGTGCACCTGCAGAACAAGCAGCTTTTTGCGGTGCTTCATCCCAGACAAGCTTTTGAACGCACCGCGTTTCAGAGGTCACTGGACGGGTAGGGGGCTATGTGGCACTGTTACGGGTTGAGGAACGCACAACGATTTATTGTCATTTAGACAATTATTCTCTCACCCGATGACCCCTCCCCACCCGGGAAGGGGAATCAGAAAAAAACAAGGAAACTCAAGGGTTGAAATATAAACAGATTTAATAGAGTAAGACTAGATAATTAGCATCAATAATAATAAAGAACCCGTATTGATCCCAATACAAAATACACAAGGATTATATGCAGCCAATGGGACACTGCCAGCACTGTGGCTTTGGGAGGAAGGGAGAAGCTCAGAGGTCCAGCACCGGGCCAAGGAGTTCTCTGGACCACCACCGTCAAGGGAGGGAGAGAGCTCCTCAGCAAACTTTCTAATTTATATTGTGGTGTTCGTGTTACGAAATAATCCTGTTGGCCGACCTGGGTCTCATTCCTCCTCATCCCTGTGCCTGGCAAGGCTCCAAAACACCAAGACTTTGAAACCCACACACCACAGCTGGCTATAAAGTAAATATTATCACAAATTCAGACATTAGAGTCTTCTAAAAGGGCAGTTTTCCCAAGCTTTAAAAGAGACTACAGCGGCATCTTTCCTGCATCTCTGCAAGCTGTCTCATGGGTTTCTCTCGACAGCCTGCGCCAAGGTTATGTGTCCGTGTCACGTCAGAGCTGGGCCTTGTATCCTAGCTAAGTATGCAGCAAAACCCTGGGATGGAAGAAGCTTCCAGGGAAGACAGAGAGAGATAAAGATCATTATGGCTGAGGTCCTGCTTCTGAGAGGATCAAAAGAATTTTACTCATGTTGAAAAATACAGGGCCAGTACTGCATATATTGTAAATCGTCCTTGTAGCTGCTGGTGCTTGCTGGTACTTAAGTAACTCAGTTTGAACCAAATAATACATATTTAAGTGAGTATAACTGGATCTATTTGTGTTCTAGCAAACTCCCTGTAAGCCAAATCTTGACGAGAAAGCAACCCTACATTCTGTAGGAGCTGGTAAGTACTGTGAGCTGAAGCCTCACGTGAAAGGATGGTGGTGTTGAATTTACATTTTAATTTGAGAGGATTGTTAAAGCTTTTCTGGATTTGACCCTTACTTAGTAAGACAAAATTTTCATTGAAATAAGGACTGAGTTAGGATTTATGGATTGCCCACATATAGGGACAACAAATAGTAGAGAATCTGTCGGCTACTGCTTGCTTTTGTAATATGTGAATATAAACCAATCCCTTGGCAGGTGAAGGGCACTTCTCTGCAGATGAGGCATATAAGAAAACTAAATTATTTTGCAACAATACAGTATGATTTTTTTTCCATTCACATTTTGGAAAATTGCAAATGTATATCAGCTGCATGCTACATATTATATGTACGTGCTTTTAGATACAGAAGAAACTAGTTGAGATAACCTTCCACTATCTTTTGCTTCTGATGCTTCCTTTTCCTAAATATTATGGCCCATCTCAAGGGCGCGGTTTTCTTGATAAACGTGTGTGGATTTCTGAGGGAAGAGTTCATACACAAAGGAGTTTGCACTAAATTGCTGCAGAACAGTACTGACATGCAAGCACAGAGTTGATAACTCAAAAGTAAATTTGCTATAGCAGTACTGCCCAGATGCTCTCTTTAACAGCCCTATGTTAATCTGAAAACTACTATTACTGCCTCCCAGAAATGCCAACATTATTTGGGATATATGTATCAGCTGGAGCCGTTTTGTAACTTTTGAAGGCACTAAGAGCACATTTTAGAGCTCTGAAAGCATAATAATAGTTTTCAATGGTAGAGGGAACAATAAAATTGCCAGTTTATTAATGAAGACGTTTGTTTATTCTTTGTATTCACCAAGATGTGCATCTCCATTTCACTGGAAGTGACTGGGACTGTTTCTGGTAGGAAGCCCCAGTTTGCCAGGCTATGGCATCAGTATACCCTGTCATGTCTGAAATTCTTCAGAAAAGGAGCTCACTGGTGTCGTCTCTCAGCGAAGTGCAGTAAGAGCTAGTGAGCATTTCTGGGGTTCATTGTACTTTTGTTGAATAAGCGAAGAGTAAAATGGTACTGCTTTATTTGAGATAACTGATTACTGTGGGGTTTTTTGGCAATACATATACTGCACAACTGTATAATTACATCGATGTAAAAGTACATTTACTTACCTCAGCTGTTCAGAAATACCCGAGTACAGCCCGCACATATTTATGTTGGGGCGGATTATCTGTTTTGTAGATAAACTGTTCTACGGGCACAGACAATACAGCTGGCTCTATACAGAATCGGTGCTCTGTACCAGAACTTAGGAACCCTGGCAGAGCAACAGCTTTAGAGAGCGTGGTGCAGAGACTTGGCAGTTCTGTAGGAAGATAATGTGGGTCCAGAAAGGATGTTTAGGTCAAGTTTCGCACTACTTTGTCTGCATGGTGCCATATGAATGTGTCTTCACAACTCTCTGAGCCTGCTTGCAAGGCTGGCAATTCAGGTTTTTATTGATGCAGTGCTGGATCTACACTAATTATTCTTTCCAGTCCATGGAAGGCTACACCATTGCACTGAGATACCAGCGAGACCCTGCACAGAGCGAGGTCAGCTCCAGCAAAGCTTTTTACTTCAAATTTATCACTTGATTACTCGATACACACAATCTAACCCTACATTAAACCAGATAGGTGCAAAGCCAACTGACTAGGACAAAGAGAAAGTGTGGGAACTTGGTTTATCCAGAAGTGATACCATTTTTTCCCATTATCTAGAAAAATTCAGGTTCTGGTTATTCCAATTTATTGGACAGTTGACTATATTTGATTTTTGTGTACAGAATCTGCTGTTCACTAGGTTTTATTATTTAACATTATCCTTTTGGCAGGCACGACATCTGTTGAAAGTCAGTGTTTTCAAGAAGCAAGGAACCTGACCGAACAACTTACAAAGGCTTACAATGATAACAGCTTCAGCAAATTTTTTTCCTTTGGGAACTCAAACCATTTGGCTATTGACTTGAAGTTACTGTATGGGGACCTATCAGTTGTCTCAAAGGATATTAATGATCAGCCAATACAGCAGCTCTTTCTTCATGAAATCCTTGCGAACCTTAATTCTACCATCGTGCTGGAAGGTGAAGCAGGAAGTGGAAAAACAGCATTGCTCAGGAAAATAGCTCTTCTTTGGGCATCAGGCTGCTGCCCCATTCTGCGCAGGTTTAAGTTTGTATTTTATCTCTCCCTGACTTATGCAAGACCAGATCAGAGCATGGCTGATATTATATGCAATCAACCAGTAGGATTTGTGGGACCATTAAGAGAAAAAACTCTAAGAGACGCAATTCAGCCACTGAAAAACCAGGTCCTGTTTCTTTTGGATGACTATAGTGATACCAATTCAGTGCCCCAGCCTGTAGAAGAACTTATACAAAGGAACCATCTCTACCAGCATTGTTTAGTTGTTGCTGTCCGTACCAACAGGACAAGAGAAATCCGCAAGTATGCAAGCACCACTCTAAGCATTGCAGAGTTCCCTCTGTCCAGCACTCTGTATGTACTAAGGAAGTTGTTCTCCTACAATATTGACCTCGTGGACCAGTTTCTCGTACAGCTGCAGTTTCAGCAGTCCATGCAGACCATTCTAAAGACACCACTTTTTACAGTGTCTCTCGCTGCGTATTGGGTACAGCACCCAAAGGGCAACAGAATCAGCGATAAGGTTATTTTTAAAGCCTATCTGCTCTATCACTTACTAAAATATAGTGAAGAAACAGAACATGTACTGGCTATGTTTTCCTCATGTGGTGAGCTTGCCTTAACCGGTCTTTTCAAGCCATCCTTTGATTTCACTGAGTGTGATCTGGCTGAAGCAGGAGTTGATGGAGATGAAGCTGTTAGGCTGGATTTACTGAGCAAATTTACTGCCCAGAGGCTTCATCCAGTTTATAAGTTCTTTCACCCCTTGTTCCAGGAGTTTCTTGCAGGAAGAAGACTGAACGAGCTCCTGGTTTCTGATGAAAAAGAAAAACTGGAGCGAGGGCTGCAGTACTTGCAGCAAATCAACACATTTAGAAAAGTTGCTGGGCGCTACAATTTTTTATTGGATTACACTTGCAGCTTCTCTTCCAAAGCAGTCCCCAGAATTATATCCTATTTATTTAAATTGATTGACTGCAAGGAATCATTGGAGAGCCAGTCAGAAAATGATGAACATCTGAAGCACCATTCAGACCTTCCACTAAAAATGTTATTAATTGACCAGTTAAGTTTTATTGATCCAAAAGCGTGTCTTCCATTTTTCATTCAGTATTTACTTGACTTTGCTACTTCTGTAGCTTATAAGAGTAATACTGTCTCTCTGTGTGCCCCACTCATTTTTGAGTTCCTAAGAGGCAAAGATGTTTCGTTAAATTCATTTCTGTCAACACAAAAATCTCAGCTGCTTTTTTTCCAGGATTACCCAGAAGCGCTGTCTCTACCCAGTAGTTTTCAGGTTTCAGTACAAGGAAGTGAGCCCAAACAAGAATTTAATATAGCTGAAATAGGTGCTTGCTATTCTTCTCTGGAGATGCCAACAATTGACCGGGATTATGCTCCTGCATTTACACGTCTTAATGACATGGCGCAAAAAATAAAAAAGGGAGAAGAAGAAAATAATAGATTTATTTCACTGATCCAAAGACATCTACCAGACGACATCGTGTGTCCTTTCCTACATACAACAGGGAAGATGCCGCTTTTAAAATGTACTTTCAGAAACATCAGTTCCTTTCAGGAAGCTGACCTCAGAAATTTGATTACACTGTTTTCCGTTTCGGATTATATTGAACTTCACCTGAATAACAGTCCTGGATTCATAGAAGTTATCCGACCTGCTATTGAACCGTATAAGGAACGCTTTAAAAAATGTAGTCTACATCATCTTAACTTGAGCATAGCAGAGCAAGAATTACTTCTCTCATTGTCTTCTGTGGAATGTCTTGAGATAGATGAAGAAGAAATGCCAGGTACAGCATACTGAATTTTGGCAGAATGTGATTTTTCTCGCTAGTTCCCTTTTCCTTTTGCTCCCCTTAGTGCCTGACAACTGAGCAGCTCCATATCCATGAATAGTTAAGGCTGTCTTCTTCCATATGCATTTCAGGGAACAGGCAGCCATTCTGCATCAATAGATTTCCATCCTGTCCCCCTAATTTCAGACTGACCTCAATACTGATCTAAAAGAGGTGTATGTCACTGAAGAGGCAGAACTGCACTTCAGCAGAGGACAGTGCAGTATGGAGGACAAGCAGGCACTGACAGATGTGTGTTTTCTGCCTGGGGTCAATATATTCATCAATGACCTAGATGAAGGGATGGAATGTACCCTCAGCAAGTTTGCTGATGATACAAAACTGGGAGGGGTGGCTGACACACCAGAAGGCTGTGCTGCCATACAGCGAGACCTGGACAGGCTGGAGAATTGGGCAGAGAGGAACCTGATGAATTTCAACAAGGGCAAGTGTAGGGTGCTGCACCTGGGGAGGAATAACCCCATGCACCCATCCAGGTTGGGGGCTGACTTGTTGGAGAACAGCTCTGAGGAAAAAGACCTGGGAGTCCTGGTGGACAACAGGATGGCCATGAGCCAGCAATGTGCCCTTGTGGCCAAGAAGGCCAATGGCACCCTGGAGTGCATCAGAAAGAGTGTGACCAGCAGGTCAAGGGAGATTATCCTGCCCCTCTACTCTGCCCTGGTGAGGGCCCATCTGGAGTACTGTGTCTGGTTCTGGGCTCCCCAGTTCAAGAAGGACAGGCAACTTCTTAAGAGGGTACAGCAGAGGACCACAAAGATGATTAGGGTACTAGAACATCTCTCTTATGGGGAAAGGCTGAACGACTTAGGTCTTTTTAGTCTGGAGAAGAGAAGACTGAGGCGGGATCTGATCAAGGCCTATAAATACTTAAAGGGTGGGTGACAAGAGGATGGGGCCAGTCTTTTTTCAGTGGTGGCCAGTGACAGGACAAAAGGTAATGGGCACAAACTTGAACATAAGAAATTCTTCCATCTAAACATGAGGAAGAACTTCTTTCCTTTGAGGGTGGCAGAGCCCTGGAACAGAGAAGTGGTGGAGTCTCCGTCTCTGGAGACATTCAAAACCTGACTGGACATGTTCCTGTGCAATCTGCTCCAGGTGGACCTGCTTTCGCAGGGGGGTTGGCAAAAACCTTGGCAAATTGTCAGAAGAACAGAGGCATTAAGCAGATCAACCCAGTTTCATTGTACATTTGTCTGGCTTCACCACAGAACTCCTTTTTTCAAATTTGGACAAATTCATCTGCCTGGAGGAACTGTCCGTGAGCCAATGTAAGAACTGCGATGTATTTGATACAATACCCGATGGCTTCAAAAATCTCCGGAACATGAAGAAATTGTTGATAAGAAGAATGAAGCTTGAGAACAGCTCTAGGCTGGGTAAGGTGCACTTTAAAACTTGAGGGACTGTATTCCACTAGAACTTGTTAATACTGAGTAGCAGTTTTAACTTCTCCTTTAACAGACATGTAGTGTCACTGAGTTGTCTTCCTGTTGCTTCTGCCCTACAGCTTCTACCTTGAGTCTAGCACCCCAACAAAATAAGAGGAGCTGAACCTTTCAGTGCTGTAACTTTACAGACCTCCGTAAGTTAGTATGGAGGAATGAGCAGGACTGTGCTCTTTGTTTTCCTGGAGTGTTTTCCCTCCTCACCACTCACAGTCCACTGGGAGGAAGAAGACAGGGAGCACAGCTGGCTGCTGCGTCCAGATCACGTGTACAGCTGCCCTGACAGGTCAAAGAGTGGGTCGTGACTTCTGTTTTAGCTGCCTTTTTTTCAGGAAGAAGCTTACTTTTCAGTCCAGCGTCCCTGGAAAATCAAGTTTTTGTACAGGATGATAATGATTCCCCAGCTCCTACCGCACAAACCAACATCATCCAGTGAACTGCAAGGGCAATATCCGGCCCTTGGATAGGGTTTTACAATGTAGCCAACACTAATAATTTTGGGGGAAAGGAGTTCAGAAAGTTTCAGTCCTGCTAAGTTAAACACTAGGATATTTTTCACATGTGAAATAAACTAGAAATTGATCTTTAGCAAAACTTGAATTTTAAGGTCGGAATGATCCATCATTATTCTAGTTATAAAATAAAACACAGGCCATCTGATTTTAACATGTCAGCAGAGGAATTAGGCTGCCACTCCCATCCATCTTTTTGACCTGTCTCACTTGCTTTTGTTGTGGTAGGAGATGCTTCCCTCCACAGTAAAGTTCGCAGGTGGAGCTAGGAGAGGCTTCTTGGTTTTTGACCTTTGTTCACTATACAATGATTCTCTGGTGTTGTACCATTTTGTTTTGCAGTTGAATTTATTAAGAGCTTCCAAGACCTCTCTGTTTTTCACCTGGACAGCTTCAGCTACTTCAATTCTGAATCCCTTCTGGCAGCACTTTCTTCATGCAAGAAATTAACAGAAATCAAGTTAACTGGGTCATTTTTGAGAGATAGAGATTTGCGATCTTTAGGTAGGATTTTTTTTTTTTTTTTTATACAGAAAACTCACTTTTTAAAACTTAGTAGTCGAGAGAAACTGCTAATTTTAAGTTCCAAGAGTGACAATATACCTTTTCTTTTGCTTCCTTCTAGGTGCTGCTCTGCCTAATTTTGTCTCTCTCAAACTGTTGGACCTTAAAACACAAAATTTTGATGACAATGAAGCTTGCAAAACCTTTGGTTTGTACTTATCTCTTGGCTGATCTCATTTGTTGCATTTGACAGAATTATTTTGTTTCAGGTTCTTTTGGAGATCATAAGAAATAACTTGCACAGCTTAAATGCCACCTGAGAAACAGCAGAGTATCTTATCTAGAACTAGAATGTTAAATTGGATCTCACAAAGCAGTTCGGGATGCAGGGCATGTGTTCATCTCTTGAAAGGGATGAGCCAAGTGAGATGGATGGCTGTCCTCAACTGTGGAATCTGAAAGCCAAGATGGGCCTCCTGCAAAAGCCATGTCTATAGGGAACAGGGAAAGACTTAAAAGGCTTGCATTTTGGGGAGAATTACCCTAATTTATTTTTCTTTTCCGTGGGTCCCTTGAGTCTGGCAACATGGAAGATTCCTTTTATCTCTAGAGGACTCCATGAGGACCATGAGACCTCTTAGACCCTTTCAGGAGTAGTTCTGCCTTTTCCGTTGATGACCTTTTCAAGCTATTGTGTTACAGAGTGAAGCGACCTTCACAACGATGGCAGGGGCCATTGAGGAAAGAAAACCGATAGTATTTGCCCAGGGTCTATTTGCCAGGGTCTAAATTTAAATGTTTTGTTACTTGGCTCTGCTGCTGTCACTCACTGGCATTTGCAAGATTTATAGTTGTTTAATTTAACAGGAAAGGTCGTCTTCTCTCCACAGCATGCAATTTAGGTGCTCTGCTTAACCTGGAGGAGCTCATCCTTCCTGCTGGGAAGGGAATAAAGTCTGCAGCCAAACTGATTGTTCAGCAGTGTCTACACCTGCTGCACCTCAGACACTTCTCATTTATCCCGTGTCTGGATGATGACAGCCTGTTGGAAATAGGTGAGTTCAAAGGAGAGAACTTCAAATGTGAAATAGCATTTCTGAGTAGAGAAGATACTGCTTCAGGATAAATTAGCCTTCTGTTAGTATACATTGTAACAATTGCAAATTATTTGTCATTTTTAATGGGTGTAATTTCTTCCTGTTTGCTCTACACACAGCCCAAAATGTTTCATGCTCATCAAAGTGCATTCAGACTGCTTATACACTACTTTGCTGAAACCTCTTTTGAAATGCCTCCTTAGTCCCCCTTGTCTTCTACAAAGGAATGTAAATTACAAGAAAAGTAATCAGTGGGAAAAAAGACTGACTTAAAAGACAGCTTCATAACTTCATTGCTAGCTATACCAGCTTATATGCCCTAGCTGTTAAAACTCCCTAGTACCAAAACAATTCTCGAGTTTAATACCAAGTTAGCTTAGAACTACCACCTCATGCATAAGCTAGAGAAAATGTCTTCTTTTGTAAGCCAACGCTAAGCCTGCCATACCATCTTCCTTTGATTTTGGCACTCATGTTAGTGTGTATAGTGACTTGATGACAAGAGTCCCATCTTCTGAGCAGGCTGGCCATAAGGCCAGGCTGAAGAACATGTGTGCGATGGTGTGCAGGCATGGAAGAGACTGGTAAACCCAGTATCTTGCATCTGTGCAAAGCTGGTCCTGTGCCTGACCTCAAGTCTTTGCACAAGCTGGTGTTGGATTTGCTTTGCTCTGTAAGAGTGGTATTCAAACACCCATGAACACGCTGGTATCTTGTTCTACTAGGCATTAATGCACCTGCTAAAGAGCCCTCTATTGTATCAGTCTCCTCAGTCCGAGGTATTAAAATGCTTAAATCAGTTCAAAGTTGTGCTTTTTCAACCTAATAACGACCTTATTTTATTTTTAATGTACAGTAGCTCAGCTTCACTGTATTTTCATTCATGTTTCGTAGGGGTTTGGAGCATCTTTAAATCCTTACTGGTGCCTGTTTATTTTTGCAGCAAAGGTTGCAAACTGTGGAGGTTTCCAGAAGCTTGAACAGCTCTCACTGTCAGCAAATCACGATGTTACTGAAACTGGTTGGAGAAACTTCTTCAGAACGCTTAATAACATGCCTGCTTTAAAAGAGCTGGACATTAGCCGTATGTTCACACATCAGATCAAAGCCAGTGCGTCAACAGTGACAGCTTTTGTCCAGTGCGTTTCTCGACTGCCTGGACTTGTGGCAATTGTAATGATGGGTTGGCTCCTTGACGCAGAGGACCTTAAAATGTTTGATATCATGAAGGAGCAGCATCCCCAGTCTAGGAGTTTAAAATTATCCTGGCAATGGGCCTTGCCACTTTCACCAATTATTCAAGACTAGAAAAGTTTGAAGGTGTTAGGGTTTGGGGTTTTTTATCTTCTTTCCTGTATTATGAATTATAGACCTGCATTGCAAATAATAAACATATAGCGTAAAATTTTTACCAGAATGGAACACGCCACACTCTTCTACAGCAGGGTTAGGTTAATGTAAAAGGATTGAGGAACAGAAAACAGCATTAATTTAACTCTAAAAGCTTGACTTGTTTTGCAAATATGGTTGAAGATTGTATCTGAGTTATATCTTCCAAAGAAAAATATAAAATTTTGCCGAAAGCCTATTTAAATTATTTTTCTTCAGTTGTTTTATTTGCAATGAAATTAATTACATGAATCACAAAATAAAAATAAGAAAACCCTTTATGATCAGGACTGCACTAAAAGTAACATTGGATGCTAGATTATACGAGTGTTAAAAACCAAGAAAGGCCACTTTTTATAACGTAATACCAGATACTAACATAGGACTAGCTGACCGATGCAGACAGCAGTTGTGCCTCTCTAGCAGGGAACAATTGCCAAACAGCTGCTCTTGCAGCTTTTCATCACTGCAAGCAAATTAGTGTACTTCAGCTAGACAATTAAAAAGCCTTCAAAGCGGCTTAGGGAAGCTAAGACTATGTCTTCCTCTTTTTGCTCAATTATTTGTGAGAAATTTGTGATTTTTCTAACACTCGACCACAGTAGGAAAAGGAACTAAATGCAGCAAAGTTCGGGCTCGTATTTGGCTAGCTTCCCTGAAAAGAAAACCACTGTCATTAATTAGTCTAGTTTTGTGGCTGCAGCCTATATTCTACAAGAGTGAAGATTATAAGGGCTGAAATCTAAGTTCATACTTACCATTACCTTTCCACACTTTGTTTTTTCTAATTTGCTTTTAGTAATGGTACTCAGAAAAAGGCCACAGAGCAGAACTATCTGGTGTATTTCAGCCATTCATTCAACAGACAGATGTCTGCAGAAGCTAAAAATAAAAACCACCCCAAAACAAACCACATTCCTACATTCAAAGTTTGCAAAGTAGAACTTTATTAACAAGCATTTGAAACAAACAAACAAAAAAAAAGAGCCTTTCTGAATCCCACTGTTATATTCAGGATTCTAATCAGACCCATAAGATATCTCTTTTAATATAATGGTATACCATTTTCCAGGCCATTGCCACCAGTGGCCACTGTAACATACGCTGCTGCCAGAGCTGACTCCTTAAGGATTATACTCTAAGCACTAGTTCTGGTGTTGTCACACAAAGTCTGACGAATACAAGAGGCGTTAACATGAGAGAGAAATGGAATCTACCACATGGGGTTAAAAGACCTAAGTCTATCATGTGGTAAAAAGTTGTTTCAGGGAAGTAAAAAATATTTTATTGCTGCAGTGCTTTCTAACCACATTTGAATAGAGGTCTTCAAGAAATAGCTGATTTCAACGCACATGTAATTCCTAGTCTTAAGTTACGTGTTTACTTGTTACCAGGGGGGGAGCTCAGTGTTAAGAAAATGTTAATTTCGTTGATAAAATTCTGATCTTCACCATCAACCATCAGTGCACAAGTGATATACACCTCTCAGTGGGAAAGATTTGTACCTGGCTTTAAAAACGAAGCAAAAATTAGTATACAAGAGCTTTCTGTTTTTAAGCAAACAAACAAGAACTACTCAAATGTACAAAAATTACATGTTGTCACAGAAAATCAGAAAAAAAGTGCCCGTGAGCATATAATTTTGTTCTATAAGGAACTGAACAATATACTGGAGAATTCTAAATACAGAATTTCAAATAAAAGCTGAAGTAATGAGACAGAATTGCTCAACAACATCAAACTGAAATGTTGATCGCGTCCTGAAAACAAAGTTCAGCTACGCACCCTCACTTAACAATCATTTTTCACTTAACAATCTTTTATTTTCAAAACAGCCCATAAACAAGTAAGGTAACTCTGCATAGTTCAATAAGCTGTGCTGTTAATCCTGACGTAGAGAGATGCTGTAAGTTAGACCTCTCATCAGAGCAATAAAATACTTTCCTCCATTCTAATTAAGAAAATAATACTCCACTGCTGCTAAGCAAAAAAGGGATTAATATTGGCAGAAGGTGGTCTTTGTAGAGAGCCATGGGAGTGGATGGAAGTCCCGAAGCTCACAGTTTTTGCACAGAATTCAAAACTTGTTGAGACCTTGTAAAATGAACTGTAGTTCCAAACAAATTTTGTCAAGCAACACTATGTTGCTTGTATCTTCATTTAGCACAAAATTACGATACTTACAATCCTTCAAAACAATGGTGGATATTCAGTTATTTTGCATGCGTTTCTCTCTCCAGTGCTGCTTCCATTCGACTTTGTTTTAAACCCTATAGGATACAATTTAGTAAAATCTTGTTTTTACTAACATGGAAATAAAAGTTTTAGTCACAGAACAAAAACATTTTTGGACAATTTTTTTTTTCAGCCCTTTACAAATCAAGAATAGCTTTTAACTCTTTGGGGAAATCAGAATGGGCGGTTTAAGAAAGACAAAAGCCAAACTATGTCTTCTTTATCATCAGTGGTTCTACAGAATAATTTCAAATATTTACTTCTTGTTCAATTAGAGGTAAATTAAAGCAATCCACAGTTATACAAAATCTGAAACAAGAAACTCCAAAGTTATACCCTATGGCACCAAACTCCCCTTTTACAACTTCCTCAATGCAAAGACTTTAATTTCTCCTATATTTTTCTTTTTTCTTAAGTGTACAAAGGAAAACAGAAATCAATACTCCACGTCACAGATCTTTCACAACTATGCTGACAGCTCCTGCTGGACCTTCACAATCACCTGAAACAATTACTGATGAACAGTCTCTGCAAAAATGCCAACTCTGATCGTAAATGTGACACTACCACTCATACTCAAAGGAAATACATATAAGACAACTGAATAATAAACATATTCAGATTTACTCCCCCTGTCTACAAAGACAAAACTGGTTGTTTCAGAATGGCTATAGAAGTACCTAATGGGGCCCCCCCAGTGGAAAAAAGAACTAAACCAAGGCTGATTATACGTGTATGCTGGCTCATACTGTCCTACTCAAGGACAGAAATACTTGCACAATACAAAATACCCTTAAATTTAGCTATTATAAATTACAATAAGAGATCTAAAGAGCAGCCCTCCCTGTCCAACTTCTAGCTAAAAACAGCAGCGGCAACACAAAAGCAGAATTACAAAGACATTTCAAGACAGAAGTGGCACATACCAGGTAATACCCAGTGTGATAACCGCTCATGTACCAGGCTATCAACATGCTCCCCAATGCTTCATCGTCCTCGGGAGAGTCTGGGCTCATCGGTGGCGGAGGAGGAATCAACTAAGAAATCACAAAGGAAATGTCTGTGTTTCAATAGGGTATATCCCAGGTTAGACAGCAACCAATTCTAAAAGATATAAAACTGAGAAATAGGAACGTATCCTCAACGTGTTCTCTGAAAAGGAGTCAAATCAGAAAAAATTTTCTGAAAAGAAGTCATTTCCAAAGCCTGGGAGAAATAGGATTCCTGTAGCTTGACTCTACGCAAAAAGTTTTACTCAGGGAAAACAGTTATCTGCATCAGTGAAATGCTTTTAATCAAATGTAAGGTGTACCTTCTTCAAATAATTTTTCTCTTTATAGTCTTACCAACAGCTTCACTGTCACAAAATGAGTGCAGACCAGACCTTATGCATTAGATTCTTGTAATTTTTGTAATGCATTATCAAATGCATTATCAATTACCTGGAAAATAGAGACTCTAACAAAGAAACGTGTTCTAAAAACACAGGCAGGGAGCACATTCAGTTAGAAAACTTGAGATCATCAATACTCATCTCTGACACTTTCTTCCTCGTTCTCCTATCACTCACCGGTGGTCCTGCTGGGAATGGTGGGGGCCAGCAAGATAAAAATGATGGAGGTGCCCTGAATTTTGATCCAGGCTACATTGAAAAAAATTGAATAGTGCAAGTTAAAAAGAAATTTCAGGCATTACAATTTTATTTAAGAAAATTATTTGAAGCAATGCACAAATCTCAAACTAAAGGCAACACATCCCAGCAATTTAATGAAACTGTAGTAACAACACACAGTAGCTATTTCTGTGGAGAATTTCATGACTGGAAAAGTAAAACTTACATTACGCATGTCACTGAGGTAAACAGTGCTGAAACAGGGTTAATACAAGCACTTTAAAAAGTCTTTTCTAAATGGAAGTCAGTGGGTGCGCTCTTACATCAAGTGCATCTAACGCTGCCCACAGGCAAAGAGATAATTTCCCTGCTTCTGTGTGGCTGGGGCACATGCTGACAAAATTCCATTATGCTTGTGAGTGTCTTTAAAATGAGGTTATATACAAATCTCTTGATACTAAAGAAAAAAGATAAAAGAAAACCTTATAAAGAAATCTTGCACAAACAGTAATATTTAGAAAAAAAAATATGCTGCATTTAACTGCACTATTATTTAGATTCCTACACAACAGAAAAAATGCAGAATGTATCAATACCCCAGCTCTCATAAATCAATAGAAAAGCTACCATGGAGAGCTTCTATGACATCTGGACATCACTTTTGCTGCCTCCAATGTCCTGTCCAGTGAAACACATCAATTGGCTAGAAGTGCAACCTTACAACATCAACAGTGCTATCATTAACAGCACTATTACAGTCCAGGGAACAGCATCCCTCTTTTAAGTTAAAAAACAATTCCAAAGCAAGCATTAGCCAGGGAGAAGGCTCCCCTCACTAGACGGCAGCACTACAAAAGGGCTAAACTGTGGTCAGATTATTAAAATGAGATATCAACCAGTTCTAACATGCCTATTTATACATATCCATTCTCAGAATGCTGTTATTTGTTTTCTAGACAAGGATAAATATCATCCTGCTGTCTCAGAAACACCAGGCTTAACAATGGTCTATGAATTATCTCAGATAAGGCCGAGCTTACCCTTCCCAGGCCTGGAGCTGCTGGTGGTGCAGGAAAACGTAGGTTTTGAGGGGAGAATCTTGCTTTCGTGCAGTTGTTTTTGTTTCGAGATGACTGGGAAGATTTTTCACTTTCATCTGTTGAATATGGAGTCTCATTTTCATTCTAGAAGACCAAGGCACTTTTATAAGATGTATTAAATAGGAGTTTACAGCAAGCAATTTTAGTGTGATAAAGCACAGAAAGCCCCATCCACATCCTTCCCTCCCTCTAGCCCTCCCAGTCCTACTCAGGAAAGACCTTATGATCTTATCTGCTCACCATTTTAGCTATATTATAATTCACTTGTGAATTTCTTGTTGTTGTTCCCTCCCTTTACTCCATGCTGAGTTCAGAAGTAAGGGAATGCTTTCATTCCCTCCATCAGCTTGCATCCGTTCACAAAATGGAACTGGGTATCAGTTCTCACTCTGAACACCATAGCTGCACCAGAAATACTGAAAAAGTTGATTCTCCCACTTTCTCTTTCCCTTTTATAAGAAGAAAAAAGTGTCCCTCACCTCCCCGGAATTCCCCATCCCATTTACTGTTTCATCGCTGTTCGGAGGAAGTAGGTCAGACAGGTTCTGCTCTTCCTGATTTCCATATCCCGTGTAAGTAACAACACACGTGCCTGTCTTCTGGTTGATGGAGGCAATAGTCGCTAGGTACATATTACCATCCTCAGACCAAACAGCATTACAGCTGTCACCAACTTTCCACTGCAACAAAAGCAAGAGAGGCAAGTGGATACCTACACCAATGATTAGAGAGAAAGATGCTTTTTTTCTACATTACTTTTTGTCCCAACCACAAGAAAGATGACTCCCACCCAAAAAGTTTGCCCTTTGTACATAATGAAATTGCTCAATGTAACCCATAAATAAAGTTTATAACATTATTATCCCCCTCCCCGCCCCAGAATGCTACTCTCAAGGCGATGAAAAGGCTACTTTTGAGTACCACAGAGAACCACAACACGCAGTACGAGCATCGCTAGCATTTACAAGTGAGGTGACCTGTTTCAAAGGTACCGTGTTGCTCTTCTTCCTATTTCTGTTCTTTTTATTGTTTTTTCTCTTCATTCCCAGGCGCTGCTCCTGTTTGTCCAAAGGCTCCGAAGACTCTCCATTCTTCAAAGCGTTCTGCGGGGAACAAACGGAGGAAACCAATAAAAGGCAACCCAGGGGCCTCGGACCAGGGTCCAGTGACGCTTGGGCCGCCCCCCTTACCTTGAAGGAGGCCACCGCCTTGTCGTACGCCTTGATGAGGGCCGTGTCGTCCCACACGTCCGAGTCGTCGCTCTGCGGAGACCACAAACCGCTTTACCGCCGCTCCAAAGCCCCGCTCCCGCACCGCACCGCACCACCCCGACCCGACCCGACCCGGCCCCGACCAGCGCCCACCTGCCCGGTGCCTCTCCGGAACAGCACCCGGTCCGCCATGGCCGACACTGGCCCCCGGCCCCGCGCGGCCGCCGGCTGCGCAAGCGTCCTGTCGTCACTTCCGGCGCGCCGCGGCATCACCCGACTGTGGGTAATGGAGTGCCTCACGCTCTCCACCGCTCGGCGGCGGGGCCCGGGCTTGGCCTGAGGGCTTGCTTCGGGTTAGCGGAACGGGACCGACAGTCCCGCGCGGCTCATCCCCCCCGCGTCGTGCCGGGTACCCTCTGGGAGAGGCCGGGCAGCCCCCCATTTCAGATAGAGGCCCTTCCCTCAGAGCCTGCCGGTGCAGGCGGCCTGGACTGCCGGCCGTGAAACCCGCCGCGGGAACGGCAGGAACCAGGACCCAGCCAGCCGAGAGCAAGCGAAAATACGTGCCGCCTGCAGGTATTGCGCTGCCAAAAACTGCCACGTTTTCCTTCAAACACTCCTCTGGCTGTTCCAGAGGCCTCCTAACAATAACTGCAGTTAGATCCCAGAGAGCTTATACAACCTCAGGCCTCAAAGCTCGCTCCTTCCAGGGATCCAGACCAGTTTCACCTCAGTCAGTCTTCAACACGCTTGTGTGAGCTGATGCAGGCAGGACGCAGGAACAACCACAAAACCATGGATTAAGGGCAAAGAACAAATTTAATCTCAATACCTCATGGATCGGGGAACCTCTGAAGCAGCACCAGGGCAGAGGCAGGCAAGCAGGGGACACAGGAACCACGGAGCGAGTTGTTATTAGCAAGAGTCCTTGTTAGCAAGGGAGTGAGAGAGCTCCCACTTGCTTTTTGGGCCTGTATTTCAAGGATTCTGGCAGGCAGTTTTCCGCTGTGCTTTGACTCAACAGCAGGGCAGGAATCTCAGGCATGTTTGATAAGGTGCCCCTGAGTCCATCCTAGGCCTACAGTATCTAAGTGCAGATGTTCTACTTGTTGAGCACACGAAACTAAGCAACAATTAGTGTGATAAATGTGTTTTCCAGCACCCCACATGCAAGTCACCTGAGCGTATTTACACTCCTCCTCGCCAATGTTCCATTACTTTCCCACAACATTCAAGCACATCTGTAGAGTGCTGTTTTTTTTCCACGCTAAGTTTTATTCTTGAGGCTAGTTTAAGTAGCAATTTTAAATCATTTTAGTGACACAGCAATTTCAAGATCTGCTTACATCTGCAGCTCGTTAACTTCAAGCCTGCAGCTTCTCCAAAGCTGGTATCAGTACGAGATTCACAGTAACATACACCAATGAAGTCTGCAGCTCCATAGGCATTCTTTTCTATAGTGCAGACTTACCACTGCATATTATATTGCTTATAATATGCACTTCTCATATTATAAATTTTATTTGTATTTATATTTCATTTCTCCACAATTCTATCTTTTCTTTGTGTTCTTGACATCTCTTAGAAATCAACTCATTATCAAGCATAACCACTTCAGATTAGACAGCATTTCATGCAACATTTTATTGTAAAAAATAATTTGAGATTTACAGTTCAGACCTCTGCAAAGTTAAGCACATTTTACAATGTGTTCCATTCTGAATGAAGCTGTACTTCAAGAATTCAGACAAGAAAATCTGGTCTAACTGTAGATTCAGAAATTCACTGTAACTGGAACCATTAAGTGAAACCAACAAATGCAGCAAAAGCTGTAGTAAAGCTATTGCTTGGTACTTTTATTCATATGCATGCAGAACAGCATAGTCACTTTTGAAATAGCACTCCAAACAACTAAGCCTATGCTAACCAGAAAATACTCTAAAGTAATGCTAGTTGCACAACTCTGCAAGATAGACATTTAATCATTTAATGGCCAGACACTTTTGTGAATTATCTTCTAGGCCCTTCTGCTTCATTGGTGCACTCTATCTTCTCCATATAGGCAGCTCATTTTGCTCCTGCCTGCATAGACTTCCTTTCATTAGCCGCTTTTTGTTTTTGCTGCATAATTTCAGAGTCTCTGTGAAGAAAAAAAGTTGGATTTAAGATACTGGCTCACTCTTTTTCTAAGCAGACCTTCCTCCAGCTTGTTTTTGCCCTTTAGCAACCCCCATTTCAAGAAGGGAAAGAGATTAGTACAAAACTTCTCAGCCATGAACACACTCGCTTCTATTATCCTGGTTTTTTCAGTACTGTACCCCATGATGCAGACAAGTTACTTTAGTAGACCTTATGTAATTATTTTAGTTTTAGAAGTAAAGGACAACAATGGATCAAACACCTTCAAGAAAGTATTACACAATCTTTCCATACCTACTTTTGTTCCTACCAGGCAAAGAGCTACTCAAAAGAAATAAAAGCTTTACAAGTCTTACCAAAAATAAATCTGTTTAACAGCAGATACAGTAAAACCTACATCCATGGTTTATGTTCTGGCACATGAATGGACCATGAATCAAAGCAAAGCGCTTAAATGCTGCTTCAGCTGAGACACCAGATTCTTTCTGACCCCTCTTCCCCTGTACTAGATCTTACCTCTGTTTTCTCTGAGAAGCAGTCAAGCTATCCTCTTTCCTTTTCCCTTTGTGGATCTCCTGAGTCTTCTTCAGGTTCTTTTGGCGGGCAAGCTCACGCTGGTTCCCACCTGTAAGATAATACACAGTTTATATAGATAGTACCACTTTTTACACACAGTTTGCCTGTTTAGAAGCCTATTATAAAGGTGGTAAGGTTTGGCTCAATCTGCAGAGTTGGTAAGGCAGTATCTTCTGTAGTGGACAGTACCTTCCATCAGAGTCTTCCTCTCTGGTGCACAATGGGAGGCATCAAAGTCTGTTAGTTCTCACCTTTACATTTCTATAGGTCATGGCAAAGAGATCACCAAAATCCATTCCAACATTCCTTCCAGAAACAAAGTGCAGTTTCCCATAAAAGACTGAAGGCAGACCATCCCATCAATACCCAGGGCAACATGTGATGACCATAACTCATCCAAGGAGGAGCCATCCTCTCTCTCTCAGGTTTCAGGACCCCATGTAAGTTTAATTCATTTTTGCTCCAAGGCAGTTAACACTTATGCAGTATGAGGCTACAGCAGCTATGGAGCTTCAGCTCAACATTTTGTTTACCTACCATATACCACAAAGCTCCTTGCAAAAGAAGTGGGGCTGACAAAGCTGAAGTTACCACAGAACTAAAACTCCAGTTCCTCATCAAGACATCTTTTCAGAACAAACAACTCACCACGTTCTCAAAACAGGTGTATTCATATGACCCTGCACAGGGGAGGACAACCCTAATGCTGTTCACATGCAAGAGTATTTTCATGCTACTGGAGGAATTAGCAAACAAGCATTCAGGAAGGTTCTTTTTATATGCTATATGGGTTTCTGTTCATAGCTTTCTTTCCTGCGCATGCTTTTTAGATTTCATTGTAAACCAACATCTGTATTTTTCAATCTTCCTCATTTTATGAGTTTCTTTATGTAGGTGTTCCCTTAACTTGGCAGCAAGGACACAGTTATAGTTGTTCTACCTAATTTGCTTGAGATGAACTGTTGGTCCATCCAATTCATTACACTCAAATACTATTAACGAGGTGACCTCGAAAGATCTGTGCATTCTTCACACTAGTAGATGTACTGTCTGGCAAAAGGTGCCAAAAATCTATTGGCACCATCACATCATATTACAACTGCTGCTTCCTGAGGGCTGCTCCTTCCTTGGAAGATACACTTCATTTGTGACACAACAGCAAGTACTACCTTTTGAAAAAGGTAGCAGAACTCCTGCTCCATCCTCCTCACTAGCATTCAGGGAGATTCTTTCCCCAAAGCCCATGTAGACGAAGGGTCACTTTGTTCAGAAACTGAAGTAAAACCGCTATCTATCTCTGGCCCTACTGGTGTTGATTAGAACTTGGTGACTCATGAACAGATGATACATTCCAGGCTATAAATGGTTCTGGAGTTTTGTGGTGCTCAGGAGGCATGGAATGTCATATGAGCAAGTTAGCAGCAACAAAGAAACTCCTCCGTGGTGCTTAAAGAAACAAAGTATCTTCTTTTACCATGGAGAAAAAAGAGGCAGGAAGTCAAAACACACTGCTACAGTCAGCATTCACACAGCCGTTATCCTCTGCCCTTTAAGCTTGAGCACTTCCTTTCCAAGCAAACACCGTGCAGGGTGTCTGCGGTATTATTCTGTACACACGGTAAGATTGTAAACTTAAGAACCAAACTGAATGCCATCACTGCAAAAGCTTGGCTGCCACTTCTGCACACCAAAGCAGAGCAGGTAGAAAAATAGTGCAATACAGTACGCACACAAGGCATACAGAGCCAAGCAACTATTTTAAAAGAAACTTGTACCATCCCTGCTCCCAAGTAGGCATTGCCAAGGACTATTTGGCCTCAATACTTCACCTGGGATGCAGAATGAGTATCCCTGTCTCCAAAGGAGATGGTGCTGCTTTCTACATTCTGTAACATCAACCTAAATCTTCCATGAAGTGTGGTCCAGCCCTGACAGAAGACAATTCAGCTTTCTGTAATGTGAAATTCAAGAGTGAACTGCCACATAAAGGCCAGTACACCCTTCCTGCTTATACCTATGGCTTGAGGGTGCCCATCCTTGCCTGCCTCTGCAAGACAGATGCCTTCGTTCCACCTGTCCCTGCTCTTCCAACTCCAAGATCGAGCTGTCTTGAAGCTAAGCAGAACACCTCTGAATAGCACTGGAACAAGTGGTAATCATCTCTACTGTAAGGAGGTCAAAGAGAATGGCAGTAAGGATTGGCTAATGAGGCCATAACCCCTGGAGTTCTTTCAGAGCAGGAAAGGACCTAATCACATGCCAGAACTTAAAGCAGTGAAGTACCTGTCACCGTGTCCCAAAAATAGAAAGCAAAAGTAACCACAGCCATTTGGTACAAGAAGAAAGCAGTACAACAAGTAACAACACTCCCCCTCCAGTCATCACCATCTTCACAAATTTATTCAGTTTTCAGATAGCCTGAATTTTAGTGGTACAACAGGTACCATGAATTTTGAACTTGGAGGCAGAGTAAGTAGTTGCTAGTAAGCAATCCATTCTTACTCTACTATATATCCATTTGAAATCACAGGCTCTAGAGTCCAGGTCTGACTGAAAACAAAGCGCTGAACTCTGGAAACATATACTAAAGCAAAGACTAGACTGTATGGTTGGACACCACAACTACAACTCTAGTATTTCAGATGTGGTATTAAACTAGCTCACCCTAAAATGAAATGTTATGATTCTGCTATGCTCAGGTGTGGGATGCTGCATCTCTTTTTAACCTTAAACTATGCTTATTTTAGCACCATGCAGAGTGGGGAGAGGGGAGAATAAACAAAAGCCATAAACCTGCCTCTTGCTCACATTCAAGGTCTGATCTATGCACAAACTGTTTATGATGAAGGTCTTCCACCTGCTCTTCCAGCAGTACAGTGGCTTTGAAGGTATGTATTCTCAAGAGTCCAGGTAAAAGCATCTCCTCAATTAAACACAGTCAGCTTCCGTATTGCCATGTATAATACACAGAAGCCAAAACAGCAATCCCAGGTGAGACAGAGTACTCTAGGTTTGGTTCACAGTTTTCCACCACCTTAGCATAGATACAGCAGTGTTACTTTTGAATAAGGTGATGGTTAGCAAATCCTGCTGCCCTTTTCTACGACAGCCTTAACAACCACCGTTTAAGCAAGGCAGCATTGAGTATTCGGCAGGAATATAAGAGCCCTTTATTTGCAGGCTGGACGGTAGCCAGGGCTGAAACTGAGGGATACTGTTGTACTAGCAGATCACCACCTCCCTTCCTCCCCCGGCACAGACACGCCACGGGACGGGGCGAGGATGTTGCTGCTCCAGGTCCAGGACGGAGGCGGGAGGCCTCAGCCCCAGCGGCCCACGCACCCGCCGCAGGAACTGCGCCAAGACCACAAGGACCGAGACCCGACAGCGGCACCACAGCGCGGCCGACCCCCGCCCCCGGACCGCCCGTCGGGCTGCCCCGCCCAGGCCGCGCTTCCCCGGAGCCGAGCGGCTCAAGGCCCACCGCCCGTTCCGCTCCTCGGCGGGGCCCCAGCCCAGCCCCCCCTGAGGCCTGCCGGCACTCACGGGTCATCGCGAGTCGTTCGGGCCGCGCAGCGCCGCTACCGCCGCCAACAAACAACACCCTCCGCCTGCCAGAACCTTCCACCCGCCCCGCCTGCCGGAGGCGCCTCTTATAAACCCTCGCCGGTCCCTGACGTCACTGCAGCGCCCGGCCCAATCAGCAAACGGCGTGGCGGCGGGGGGGCGTGGCCATCGTGCGTGGAGGGGCGGGGCGGCCGTTGAGGGGGCGGGGCGGCCTCGTCGCCTCCGTGCGCCCGCCCACCGCCGCGTCAGAGGAGGTGGCTGTGGGTCAGCAACCACGCGGGAAAAGGAATTAGTCGAGTTAAAAAAAAAAACAACAAAAACACCCAAAGCGCTTTACCGCCTTCTTCCGGCTTCGCGCGCTGACGTCACGCGCGCTCTTCCGTCGGAGGACGCCTGATTTTCAACACCGCCTCCCGCCCCGCCTCTTCCTGCCGGCGCGCGGTGATGACGTTACGGGGAGGGGGGGTGGTGGTGCTGCCGCCGGGTGTCATGCCGTGAGACGGCCCCGCTCGCGGCGTTACCGGGCCGCGCGCGCCCCTGA
>KZ505676.1:927654-949665 GCA_002844005.1 Limosa lapponica baueri
AACACCGCCTCCCGCCCCGCCTCTTCCTGCCGGCAGGGGCGGCGGCGCGGCGGACCCGGAGCCTCAGGGCTCGGGCTCCCCGGTGGCTGCCGGAGCAGAGGCGGCGGCGGCGGCGGCGGCAGAGGGAGCCGTGGCGGCCGAGCCCCCGCGGGCCGAGAGGTGAGTCCCACTGGGGCCCCATGGTAGCCCAGGGTGTGGGGTGGGGGTGGGCCGTGCCGCGGGGGTCCCCCAGCCCGGGCCACTGGCACCGCCCGGTCGTGGATCGCCGGGAGTGTGAAGGGGTGGGAACCCGTCCCCGCCGCTCTTGGGAAGCCCCTGGGGATGTAGTGGTGGGAGGCTCCCCGGTAACGCTTATTATCACGGCCTGTCACCTCCTGGTTGTCCCTGCTGTGGTTTGGAGTCACCTCGTCTTGAAGGCCTCCTGGAACTGAGGTGCTGGGCTGCCCCCCGGTCGGTGCCTGCTGGCAGCTCTGTGTGCGGCCGTCGGACAATGACGTGTTTGACGCATTTGCAGCCTAAGCAGAAACTGCATTTCTTTACTGCGGTTGCTCTGCAGGTGCTTGAAATAATATATAAGTGGAGACTGCAAAGGAGGGGCCTAGTGTGGTCCCATACTCGGTTTTTCTGGCACTGCAGCAGCAGGGAGCTCCAGTTTGCTGTCTACAGCAAAAATTCTTAGCACTCTGTGACTGAAGGACTTTGATTTTGCACTTATATCGCTTCCTGTTTCATATTCACTTCTTCATGCATTAGCAAGGGAGAACTTTCTGGCTTTTTCCTTTTTGATGGTTTAATTTTTTAAGTGCTTCCTATTGCAGAGGAAATGCATGGTAAGGCTGGTCCTAGGGCCAGTCCTTCAGGACTTCCCTGTTGTAGGTTAACCCCGGACAGCTGCAGAGCCCCACACTTGCTGCTTGCTTGCTCTCCCTTGGTTGGATGGGCAGAGAATCGGAAGGGCAAAAGTGCAAAAGCTCGTGCTTTGAGATAAAGACAGTTCAATAGGTAAAGGAAAAGCCATACACACAAGCAAAACGAAATCATGAATTCATTCACAACTTCACATCAGCAGGCAGGTGTTCAGCCGTCTCCAGGAAGGCAGGGCTTCATGCATGTAGTGGTTACTTGGGGAGACAAACACCATTACTCTGAACGTCCTCCTTTCTTCCTTCTTCACCCAGCTTTTATTACTGAGCACGATACCAGGTGGCATGGAATAACCCTTTGGTCAGTTGGGGTCAGCTGTCCCATCTGTGTCCCTTCCCAACTTCTTGTGGCCCCCAGCCCACTCACTGACAGGGGCAGAGTGAGAAGAGGCTTTGATGCTGTATAAGTGCTGCTTAGCAATAGCTGAAACATGGGTGTGCCATCAAGACTCTCTTGGTCTGAAACATAGCACCATATGAGCTACTGTGAAAAAAATTAACTCTGTCCCTGCCAAAAGCAGTACAGACGAGTTCTTCGGGACGTTTCCTCAGTCTGATAATTGCTCTTCAGAACATCCTTCTCAGTTCTTTTAACTAGTTTGGGTTGGATCTTGCATGAGTACCTCTGTTCTTTTAGTTGAGACTTGTCTGTTATGACTTAATATAAGGTGACTAGAAATTCAGGTATCAGGCTAGCTGGCATGGCATGTCTTTAGTAAACCCATGCTGCCTTTTATTCAACTTGTATCTTATGTCTTTTATACTTAAACTTGTTTTGCATTGTGCTGTAAGGATGTTTTTCTTTCAAATTTTATTTATAAAATTTATGTGTTACAGAGATCAGGTTACTGGATCTTTTGTTATCCAATACTTTTTTTCTTAAATGGTGATATGGTTGCTGTTTTTCAATTATGTGGAACTGTTGCTGACTTAGCAGATTTGTTAAAGATTTTTGTGTATGTAATTTAGTGGGTTCTTTGGTCTAATCTAATTGTAAGTTTCAAAATTAGACATGAATGCCATTCTGAAAGGGAGACTATTCTGAAGGATCTAGTGACATGTCTTGAAAAATAGACCCTTGCCATATAAGTAACAGGCTCATAAAATACTTTCCTCAATAAATGCAGGAAATATCCAAGCATACAAATCCACAAAACCACATCCTGCTGTTTTAAAGAAAAAGTAGAGTAGTTGTAAGAAATTTAAGACTGTTTCTGGTGGAAGTTGTTCACGTTGAATGTAATGTACAAACCTCTTCAGTTTGCCAATGCAATGAAATGTGTGGGATGTGGCTAGGAAAGAGCTTCTTTGGAGAAGTGCAGGTTTGGAAAATGAAACACTTACAAGAAGAGACACACGGACCACTGCAGTTCTGTGGTGGGTTCCACAGCTCAGCTGGAGAGAGAAGGTAGTATCCAACATAAAAATTCTGGGAGACTCTCAGGGGACTTTTAGTCCAGGGAACAAGTAGAAAAGGCACAGGTGGGAGCTGCTCCCTTCTTGCTCCCATTTGGTCAGCCTAAATTCCACGAATAGCTGGTTCTTAAAGTTTTTGGTTGCTTTTGAAGGTGTATAGGCACCAAATAGGAGAGAGGAGGGCTAGGGATTTGTTGTAGTGTAGGCAGTATTAGCTGCTTGGAGAGCTGTCTCTGTAGATGATGCACTTTAAAGACTGGCCACCTTGTCTTTAGAGATTCAGGAAGAGTGCATTTGAGGGACGTCACACAATTTGATTTCCTGAGCTCAGTAAATTGGTGACATACAGCACAATGTGTTTGTTTTGTGGTCTGTAGGAGAAGTAAAGGCAAGTGTGAGAATATCTTGCATGTTTATCCTTCCAACCTAAAAGCATTCCTTCATAGCTGCTCAAACCTGTGTCTCTGTAGTGTCAGTTGCTTTCCTTTGTTTTGTTTTCTAAATGCGGAATAGACTTTGTTTATTATCAGGGAAGTGAAAATTCTCTGAGCATAAGATGTGGGTTTTTTTAAATACGATTTCTGCTAAATTGTATTGAACTATTCAGAAATCTGGTCTGGTGCTGATTAAAAACCCCACAAAACACAGATGGTACGGACAAGGTGAACGAATTACTTTCCACTCTCTCTTGCTATACAAAAACCAGAGGATGTTGAATGGAACTTGCATGAATCTCATTCAAAACACACAGACAAGCATCACGTAGTAAGGCTGCTGAACTCCTTGCTGGGATGTTCTGTGGAGTAAAAATGAATATGTGTGGGACAAATTGATTCAGAAAAGTCTGTGAGGCTGTTAAATACAAAAACATCATCTGTAGCATTTGCCTGAGTCACAGAGAGTAGCTGGAGAGGATCTGGAAAAGTTTTACTGTATGTTTATGCTTTTCTTATATTCCTTCAGTGGCATTTGTATCTGACTGTTTTTGAAGATGGCTAAGTGAACCATGGGTGTGGTTGTCCTTACGCACAGAAGCAAGGCATGGTTCCAATGTAAAATTGAAAAACCTCTTTATGACTCAGTTTTAATTCTGCTGCAGTCTTAGTGTGAGCAACAGCCAAGGAGCCAAACACTGGAGGACTCTGCAGATTTAGGAAGATGATAGTGGTTGGCAATTTTGCCTGCACTTTGAAAATTTTTTCTGTGTAAGGGATGGAAAAAATACTTAAATAGAAAGCTTTCCAGGGAAGCTAAAAGTTGTTGCCTCTAAAAGGCTACTTCTGGTGTGGTAAGTGTGAGCAGTAGAATAACAGCAGCCCATTTCACTCCTGAGGTTTTTTTGGAATTCACAGTTTACATATCTACGTGCAAAAACATATAAAAGGAATGTTCAGATTGATTGTAATAAAAATCATCAAACTACTTCTTGCGTATGGCTTTATTAAAATGCTTTTAATATGTCACCTGCGTTATGTGGGTTATTTTTTAAAAAGCTTTATTGTATTTTCATGTTTGGTATTCTCAACTGAAAGTAGAGAGTGTTCCAAAATACCAAGGGGGTGGGGAAGGAACGTGTGAGGTTAGCGTTATTGCTCAACTAGCTTGTAGGAGTAAAATTAATCAATAGTAATTAATATTAGAAAATAATACACCATTTCTTATAGCTGATTAGTTTATGAAGAAATTGCAGATACAGGTTGACTCTAGTGTGGCTGTTTGTATAGAACTTTATTTTTTCTGTAGCGCCACATTCATACTAATTGGGGCATAAATGTATCTTGAAAATAAGTGTCACAAATCTGTCATTGTAAAATATTTCAGAATACTCTTTTAAATTTTCCAGCGATGACAAGGCTGATAGCTCAAATGATGCTGGAGAAGCTAGTAAACCTGCAGAGATGCCTACGCAGAGAAGAAAACGTATCTCCACCATGCCCAATCTTGTCAAACCCAGAGCCGGACCTTCATCTTCTCAGCATTCTGTATCAAAACCGCAAAGGCGAGCATCACAGGTTCCTGATGGCAGTGCTTCACTTCAGAAGGATTCCTCTCCATCAGAAAAGAGTAGTGTTGAAAGCTCTTTAAAGTCTCCCATGCTGCCCGAAAAGAAAACGCCTGTGCCACAAGTGCCACAGTTTTCCCCACTGAAAAAATCAGTGAACAAAGAGCAAACTGTAGGTGTAGCTGCTCAAAAAAATGATGATAGCTTGCAGAAGAATGTACCCTCCCCACTCAAGGAGAGACCAACACAGGGAAGATCAGGAACACAGGAAGAAAAGCTGCCTATGAAACCTGCTCCTATAAAACAGAAACGAACCTGTTCTGACCGTGAAAGGATCCTCAAAGCTCGGAAATTAAGAGAAATGCTTAAAGAAGAGCTGAAGAAGGAGCGGATGGTAGGCCTGTGTTGAGCTGTGCAGATCTGTGAAGGGCAAAGACGTGGGGTTCACCTAACATACCTTATCTTTCTACAGTAGTGTTTTCTGATAATCATCAACCACTTACTGCTAATATTCTATTATAACTCTGTATGGGTTTAGCCTGTTTATAAGCAGTAGTAGCTCTGTTCCTTCATAATACAGATTTCCTGAGTAAATATCTTCATTTGTTTAGAACCACAAGCCTTTTTGGCATGAGATGTCCTATTATTTTATAGTCAACATTCCAATTTTAAGAGTTTCACATTTCATAATACAATGGGAAAGTATGCTGTAAGAAGCTTGGGGTTTGTGGTTTCTCATATCTTGTCAACCTCATTGTTGACTGAGTTTTGTGATTTTGAATAACTTTTCACTTTTACTTGTGTCAAGTATTGAATTTATCTGAGAGGGTAAGTCACTTAAGCGTCTATGGTGTCCTCTCTGACAAATGAATGCTTTTAAGATAAACTTACTTCAGTTGTTGGGGGCAGAGGTTGGAAACAACAAAACTCCCCAAATAGGGTACTTCATAAAAAAAGCAAAATATTAATTTGTGAAATATAAAGTACTTTCAGGGTGAATTTAAGGGGTTTATTTCTTTTTATATGGAAACAGTTGAAACACAGGCCTCCAATAATTGAAGGACGTTCTCCACCAGATCGTTCTAAAATGACCATGAGAGACTTGATATACTATCTACCAGAAAACAATCCTATGAAGTAAGTATGACTCTTTTTCTCTCTCCTTAGGTTAAAGTATTTTTCTTTTTCTACCAGTTTATAATTATGAAAATGAGAATGCTTAAATGTGGAGTATTCGCACATACGCGGTATTGTTGCAATGGTAACAAAAGCCTCTAGACATTTTTATATATACTCAGTTTTTATACAGAAATGAGAATGGAGATTAGTGTACTTGTTAAAATACAGAAACATGACTACATCCCCTGTGTTGATTTATTTCTGTACTAATGCAGAATAACAGAAGGTCTGTCTTTCTTTTTTTTTTTTTTCCCAACTTGCACCTGTTAAATTTTTAATTATGACTGCCTGCCAAATCTGGTGGGCTACAAGAAGCTAAGCATTTCCCCTTCCTGGGTACTGAAGTGCAAATCGCACTGCAAGACCCAGGAGGTCTCTACTGCAGCTGGATGGATGTAGTTGCTTCTATTCCCTTCACAGATTTCACCAGCAGCAAGGCTGAGTGAGCATCCCAGAGATGCACATACAGGGGGAACACTAATGCAGCTGGCTGCACAGAGAGCGGGGCCTTTTTTCTGCAGCTACCAAAACCAGTCACATAAACACAGCTATCTAAGTCCTGTTTTTCCTCTCAGTGGCAGATGAGTTTTCTGTTATTGTCTGTTCTCACCTTCTTGTTAATGTTTGTGTGCTTCGGTGTTTTATTTATCACTTCCTCTGTTTGGGTTTTTTTTTTTTTTTTTCACTGAATAATCCTTAAGCAGGTAATGAACTAGATGCTGTCATGTTCCCTGTACCCTGACAATGGATTACTGCTTGAAATACCTCTCTTGGATTAAGGAGTGCTGGTTGTTCAGTTAGACTCAAGTCTAGATGTGGTACAAAGAACTGAAAAAAAACTTTGTGGTTTTTTTGTCTTATATGAGCTAAAAGTGGGGTTTATGGAATGAAGAACAAATTTATCTGTACAAACATTCATCGCTGGCTTTATATGAAATTCTAGGTCTTCACTGGCAGAAGAAAAGAGAACAGAAAAAAATTCTGCACTGGGTCAAATGAAAGAGTAAGTGTTTGTGAGGGGAGTACTTATAATCAAAAAGCTTTCTGATGTTGGCAGAAACCATGTTTGTGTGGTAGTATAGTACTAACAGTGCAGGTCTCGTACTGTTTGAATATCACAGTCCTTATTTATAATGAATTGTAATTTGGGAGGGGGGGGGTGGTTAAAGAGCATTTTGCTTTCAATGTTATATTCTTGGATTTGTCCATTTTACAGTAGAATGAAGAGCAGATTCCAGAGTTCATTTATTGAGTAACTTGCTGGTGGGTTACATTGCTGGGTGGTTCATTAAATTGTTGAATGCCTGGCATACAGAGCAGCAATTCAAAACAGTAACAAGAGTAATATTTTTCCTTGATGTCTTAAAATTGTAGACAGGAAGAAAAAAGTACACCTGATCATGAAGAGGAAGATGAGGAGGAAGAAGCAGAGAATGGGGAGGAGAGTCAGGACGGTCCACTTCTAGTTCCTCGTGTGAAAGTAGCAGAAGATGGTTCAATTATTTTGGATGAAGAAAGGTAACAAATTCTGTGCCTGGCTCGGGGACAGTATACACTACTGCTGCATAGTTTCTGAATAGAGAACAGTTACTTTGGATGGGGGCAAACGTTAGTGTATTTATGTGTTGAGAGTTCAGCTATCCTGACTTAGGAATAAGTGGCAAAATATGAGCAGTGTCTCCATCTCAGTAGTGGCAAACTTTCTCTATGAGAAATATTTTTGGAGAATGAAGTAGAGAGGAAGATGGCCTATTTTATTACAGTGAATGAATACTGAATATTTGTCAAACTTCCAAGTGTCTTTTTTAGTTAACTTATTTTGTTAAGTTGCATATGTAACGGTTGCATGTGTTGGCTTACTGTTATTCAGTTGTCAGAATGATTTGCTCCAGCTTTGCATCTTGCTTCTTTATTCAGTTGTCAGTGTTTTCAATAACTCTACTTAAAATATGGCTTTTTTAAAAGTATTAGATTATGAAATTACTGAGTTCCCCAAATGTATTATTAGCATGGGATTTAGGCCAACATGTAATGATGAAGCAGTCCTGGTAAAAGAACTTGACAGTATTCTAAAAGGATATTGGGAGGCTCTTGTGGTTTCACAAAATAATTTTCTTGAATGTGTTTGGGTTTTTTTAAGATATTTAAGTATGTCTGTACTGTATCTTATAAAATGGGAAAAGCGAATTTATTTGCACAGGCTGAGTAGGATAATGATTTCTTGCTGCATTCTTCCATTAAAATACAAGTTAAAGTAATTTTGATTATACAGTACAAACTGACTTGTGGGAAGAAAAATCTGGATAGCTAGCTTATAAACATCTACTATGTGTCTTAGCATTATTTTCAGGTAAGTGTCTATGTGTGTTGCTTTCCAGTTTAACTGTAGAAGTTCTAAGAACAAAAGGTCCATGTGTTGTAGAAGAAAACGATCCCATCTTTGAGCGTGGCTCTACAACTACATATTCGAGCTTCAGGAAAAGTTTTTACACAAAACCGTGGTCAAATAAAGGTGAGTTTACTTTTGGCTTCAAGTTTTGAGTCTGCAGAAGAACTTAGTTTTCCGTCTGTGCTTTGTACTCAACCATTTTCATTTCCAGTGGAGTAAAAGGATCTACTTATGTGTGGAGTAGTCACAAACTCTTACAACAAGCAGAGCTGTGCTGTTTACTGTGAAAATGGGCATTTTTTTAGAAATTCAGTGCCTTATGATATGCAGCCTACCTGCATGAATTTTTTGTCATGGATGCTTAGTCTGCCTTATCAAAAGCATAATTTTGGATTCTGGTGTCCGGATATTTGCACTCTACATGGAACAGTTAGCATTTCTTAACAGCTTCTTTACTTGGTTCTTCCAGCATGGACAGGAATAAGTTCTATAAGCCATGTCTATATAGGCTGATTTCAGTGCACGTGTTTTTGAGTGCATGGGTTGTTTTTTTAATTATGGCTGTTGTGAATTGTTTATTATCTCTAAGCTGACAATACTGTGCAAGACTTTTTACAATTGGAAATGTTTTTTTTTTACAACCGTAGAGGGAAGAATTAGCTTCAGAATTCACTGTGGTGCTTTTGGAATGCACTCTTTTCCTGTTGAGAAATAATAATGGAGGTGGTATTTTTACACATGTGTTTTTCTGATTTCTGTTTGTCATCATGTTCATGATAAAAATGAACTTTGGCAATTTGAAGTTGGTTAGCTTTGATTTACTAGCTTTACAAAAGGTATTTCACATTCTGCAGTTTTGTAATAGTTTATACAGTCCTTTCTGTTAATAGTTCATTCAGCAAACGTTACTAGAGGTATTTAGGTGAAATAACACGTGTACTCCAGCATAGCTGAACTTGCAGCCACAGCAGATAAACTGGGAGCCCATGCAGGCAGGACACAGGAACAACCACAAAACCATGGATGAAAGGCAAAGAACAAATTTAATCTTGATACCTCATGGACTGGGGAATCTCCAAGGCAGCACCCAGGCAGAGGCATGCAAGCAGAGGACTCAGGCACCGTGGAGTGAGAGAGAATCCTTATTAGCGAGAGTCCTTGTTAGGAGGAGAGTGAGAGTTCAGACTTGCTGTTCTCGCCTGTATTTCAAGGATTCAGGCAGGCATAGTTTTTCTCTGTGCTTTGATCCTGTTCAACAGCAGGGCAGGAATCTCAGGCATGTTGGAT
Organism: Limosa lapponica baueri; assembly: GCA_002844005.1. Classification (NCBI taxonomy): domain Eukaryota; kingdom Metazoa; phylum Chordata; class Aves; order Charadriiformes; family Scolopacidae; genus Limosa; species Limosa lapponica. Next base: position 936,851 of record KZ505676.1, read on the forward strand.
AAGGTGCCCCTGAGCCCATCACAGGCCTACATTACCTAAGTGCAGATGTTCTACTTGTTGAGCACATAAGACTTAACAATTAGTGTGATATATGTGTTTTCCAGCACCCCGTCATGCTGGAGGCACTTGAGCATATTTACACTCCTCCTCACCCGTCTGCCATTACTTTCCTACAGCAACCTTAAAGTTATTTATCTTGTTGCGTTAAGTTTGAAAGGTGTTTTTATTTTAGATTACAAGAAGGATGGTTAATTAAATATTTAAGTGTGTGTAAATTTTTTTTCCCCTTCACTTCCAGAAACAGACATGTTCTTTTTAGCTATCAGTATGGTGGGAACAGACTTCTCCTTGATTGGACGGCTGTTTCCTCATCGAGCGCGAGCAGAAATTAAGGTAAATTAATTTAGGCAACTAAACATCTGTTTTCACTTTCCTGATTCCCATTTGCTATTCCTATGCTTCTTCTGTTAGCGTTGATAATTTTGATGCTAACTGGATCTGTACCAATACTTTTTCAATAACTTTACAAGAGGCAGAAAGTGTCTGAAACATGCTGGGTTGAGTTCTGAACAACATATCTACTATATCTAGCATATCTCAATACAGTTTGTCGCCATTTTGTTTTAATTGAAGATTGCTGCTAAGCAGGGAATCATAGAATGGTTAGAGTTGGAAGGGACCTTAAAAACCAAGTTCCAGCCCCCCTGCCGTGGGGGAGGGACACCTCCCACTACACTCAAAGCCCTGTCCAACCTGGCCTTGAACACTTCCAGGAATGCGGCGTCCACAGCTTCCCTGGGCAACCTGTTCCAGTGCCTCACCACCCTCACAGTGAAGAATTTCTTCCTAATATCTAATGTGAACGTCCCCTCTTTCAGTTTTAAACTTTTGCTCCTTGTCCTGTCACTACAGTCCCTCATAAAGAGTCCCTCCCCATCTCTCTTGTAGACCCTCATTAGGTACTGAACGGCCACTATAAGGTCTCCCCAGAGCCTTTTCCAGGCTGAACAATCCCAACTCTCTAAGCCTTTCTTCTTAGGAGAGGTGCTTCAGCCCTCTGATCATCTTCATGGCCCTCCTCTGGACTCACTGCAAAAGGTCCATGTCTTCTTATGTTGGGGACTCCAGAGCTGGACACAGTACTCCAGGTGGGGTTTCACGAGAGCAGAGTAGAGGGGCAGAATCACCTCCCTCGACCTGCTGGCCATGCTTCTTTTGATGCAGCCCAGGATGCGGTTGGCTTTCTGAGCACATATTGCAGCCTCATGTTGAGCTTCTCGTACACCAACTCCCCCAAGCCCTTCTCCTCAGGGCTGCTCTCAGTCCATTCTCTGCCCAGCCTGTATTTGTACTTGGGATTGCCCTGACCCGTATGCAGGACCTTGCACTTGGCCTTTTGAGGCTTGCACAGGCATACCTGTCCAGGTCCCTCTGGATGGCATCCATTCCGTCCAGTGTGTGGATCACACGACACAGCTTGATGTCGTCAGCAAACTTGCTGAGGGTGCACTCTATCCCACTGTCTATGTCACCCATAAAGATGTTAAACAGCGTCGGTCTCTGTACCAACCCCTGGGGAACACCGCTCATCACTGGTCACCACTTGGACATTGAGCTGTTGACCACAACGCTTTGAGTGCTGCTATCCAGCCGATTCCTTATCCACTGTTCATCCATCAAATCCATGTCTCTCCAATTTAAAGACCAGGGTATCGTATGAGACAGTGTTAAATACTTTGCACAATTCCAGGTAGATGACGTCAGTTGCTTTTCACTTACTCAATGTTGTAGTACCTTCATAGAAGGCCACCAAATTTGTCAGGCACAACTTGCCCTTAGTGAAGCTGTGTTGACTGTCAGCAATCACCTCCTTAACATCCACAAGCGGATGTTTGGTGAGAGTCTTCTGTGTTACCTCTTTTGTGGTATCCAGCTGGGAAAATCTTTGATATATCAAACCCTGCTTAGATTGGAAGTAAGGACAAAGATTTTGAAAATAATAAAAAATTATGACTGGTTGGAGGCAGATTTTATATTTAAAAATTAATTACAAACTTGTGTTCTGAAGGTGTGCTTGTAAGTTTTAACCTTAGTTGGTAGAAAATTGTGTTGCATTCAAGAAGGTTTATCTGCCATTTTGTACAACATAATGTTTAATTTCTTGCTTACTGAAAAAGGCAAATGTACCTTTGCTTTCAGAACAAGTTCAAACGTGAGGAAAAAGCTAATGGATGGAGGATAGACAAAGCTTTCAGTAAGTACAGTAAATGTACCCCACCCTACAACGAGTCACTAAATGGCGGTCATCTTTTTTCATGGTGATTTTTGTCCTTTGCCTGGATCGAATGGGTTATAAAGAAAAGTTTCTGCTCATGGTTGAGTTCAGAAGCTGGGGAATCCTAGGGTTTTATAACAAGCATGGTTTACAGTAAAGGTCTTTAGATTTAATTTCTGGCTTTTCTATGTCTGATAAATTACATTAATAGAAACTTTCTTATATGTATATTCAGTTGAAGATTTTGATTCATGGGAATTTGTAGCACAGATACTTATGGTAAACTACCTTGAGAATCCTCAAAGGCTTTGTGTGTTATTTGAATGAGCTACATAAGTCCTAGAGCAGCATATTAATACATTATTTGATCCTAGGGTACAATGCATGTATTTGTCACTTACTAAATTTTCTAAACTACTAAGTACTGTAAGCTTTTTACTATTTGTTTTTTAAAACCAAGCTGCCATAATGCATATATATGTCAACTCTAGTTCCTGCTCAAGTGATACAGAAAGTGTTTGCAAAAGCAATTCTCTGTTTAAATTTATATAAACTTTGCTTTTTAATATCATAACATAGACCACTGATTATTTTACAAAGCAGAAGCTTGGAAGAATTATCAAATTTGAAATCTTTTCTCCTTTTTTGCTTTAATCTGATAGAAGAAAAGCGTCCCTTTGATTTTGAATTCTTTGCCCAGCTGCTTGAGAAGGTCTTAGCAGATGAAGAAAAGAGGAAGCAAAAAGCTGCTAAAAGCCAGAAGCCAAAGGAAAGGAAGCCATCAAGGCCTCGGAAGAAGCCAAAAGGTACTTCAAAAGAATGCTTGAGATATTGTTACAGAGCAATGGTCAGTAGTGTGTTGCTAGCAGAGGAAAAAATCACATAGGGAATCTTTTCCTTCCCTGTTCCAGACAGGGCAAGAGGGTCTTGGCTTGATAGCATAACTATTTCAGATGTAGTTTTCTGATGTATAGGATGGTAATAATTTGCAGCAGTCCGTTTCCTGAGGTGCATTTTCTCTGGGCAGGAATGTGAGACCGCATTGAGATTAGTGATCTTCTGCAGTCTGAAGCACTGATATTCTAAACGGGGTATTCTAATTTAACAGTTGAAAAGTATCTCCATGAGTTGCTAACAAATTCACTTTTAGAATCCTTGGGCCAAACCAATCTTATGGCAAGCTCTTCTGTGACTTTTAAATTAAATTTTTTCTTACATTTTAAACCCTTTTAAGGGTTATGTTTCTCCTTTAATTATAGTTACACTCCCTAAGTCTGAAGGGTGTTATTCTTTGCAGGGAATCTTGTAAAAGTTGTCTTCGTTTTCTGGTCTATTCAAAATAAAGAATAAAGATTGATTAATTACTATTGATCACTGTATTCACTATCTAGTATCTTATAACCTCAGTATCAGTAAAGTGGCCTTTCACAGATGTGCTGAATTAAGAACAGTTATATTGACACCACTTCATAAATTCTCTGCTAATTCTGTTAGGTTGTTCATTTGTTTGTTCCACAGTGCCACCTACAAGAAAATGGGTTCTTGTGGAACAAACAAGTGAACAACCTTTTTAAAGGGGATGCTAGCTAGGAAGCAACATTGCTGTTTGATTCTTAAAATTGACATAGTTGCTTTTTTTCTATAGCCTTGATTTCGTACTAGATTAAGTAAAATGTCCCACCTGTTAGGACTTACAGCTACATATAGAAATTCTTTTCATAGACTTTAATGGTAGATTAAAAGTACTTTGTGAAATAATGTGAGTATGCCTTTCTACTTCTCTTGCATTTTGGATTTCGTAATTATAGGGGAACAAGTTTGTATAAGAATAATAAAAAGGACAGGGAAAGGTTTGTGGTGGTTGATATTCTGCCTAAATACAAGATCAAGACAAAATGTCCTGAAAAGGGGAGGGAGAAGATTTTTAGAAACTCGTTAAATCTAGAAAAGGACTTGTGAATTATTAGCTACATAGTAATTCAGCTTCCTTGCGTAAATAAGAATGATTAACAAAAATACATCTGTTGCTGAAAAATAGTTCCCCATGGCATACCTTCTGCAGTCATCATTACCTTTTTCTGCAGAGATATAATAACTTTTTTTCAGAAATAGCAATGCCTGTTTTTCCTGGATCCAAAAGTGATTGTGTTATCTGCTAAAAAGTAGAGGAACAAGAACATTTACTAAATTGCATCCTATACTAAATTGCATCCTGTATTGACTTTACCCTGGTGAAATGTTGTCCCATGTACAGAATGTGTTTTGCATTTAGTGTTGAAGTTAATCTACTCTGAAGCATTTCTGTTAAGTCAGTGACTGACTTCTGATGGTCCTGCTCGTATGTCTGACACTATATTGGCAGTGATGTATGAATTCACAAGACGTTGCTAGTGGAAATATCTTTGCTATTGATGGCTCATAATACTCCACCAGTCTATTAACCAGGAACCGTGTTGTCTCAGTAGCAAAAGCTGCCAGCACAGAAGCTGCTAATGATCAAGATGATCTCCAGGAAGCTAGAATTTCTGATGCAGAAACAGATACTGTGATGGCTGAGAAAGAAAATGAAGAATCTTTGGGAATTTCTGAACAAGCAGAAGAACAGGTTGCATTAGAGCCATCGTTAGCAAAAAAGAAGAGAAAGAAGAAGAGAAAAGATGATCTTGAACAGGAAGTGGAGAATCTTTCAGAAGAAACATCTGTCCCTTCAAAAATTGCGGAAGAAGATAAATCCTCTAAGAAAAGTAAGAGGCAAAAGTGCTGACTGTCAAATGTTCAAATATCATAGAATCAGAATGGTTTGGGTTGGAAGGGACCTAAAAGATCATCTCGTTCCAACCCCCTGACCACAGACAGGGGCACCTTCCGCTAAACCAGGTTGCTCAAAGCCCCATCCAGCCTGGCCTTGAACACTTCCAGGGATGGGGCATGCACAGCTTCCCTGGGCAACCTGTTCCAGTGTCTCACTGCCTTCATAGTGAAAACTTTTTTCCTGATACCTAATCTAAATCTACCCTCTTCTAGTTTGAAGCCATTACCCCTTGTTCTGTCACTACATGCCCTTGTAAAAAGTCCCTCTCCAGCTTTCTTGTAGGTTTCTTTATATAAAATTTATATTTTATATAAAGACTTTGCAAACTTAAAATTGAGAACTTGGGGTTTTATTTATTTCACTGATTTGCCTTGGGAGCTTGTGGAACAATGCCTTTCAAAATCAGCTTTCATACTAAATCTAAGCATTTTATTTTTGCTGAGAAAAGTTCTCGTAAATCTTAGGTATTTTCTACTGGGATTTTTGTGTTTTAAATTGAGTCTTGCTTCACTGTAGCTAGGATGTGAGAATTGGAATTCTAAGATGTTGCCCAGAATGTCCAAATTGATTTAATTCTTATTCATTAGCAGAAAAAAAAATGGTATGTGATGCTAACAATGGTCATACTACCTGTAGAGAAGAACTAGATAATGTTATTGAAGGAAAACAAGATGAGACTGCTGTTACAGAGGAAGAGATATCAGCATCCTGTTTATCAGCCGATGACATAATGGAGGGAGAAAGTGATGTCAATTTATGCAGGTAATGTTTACAATGGAAGGCTTAGGCAAAATGAAAAATAATTTAACATTTTAATATTGATTTTATTTATTCATGTTTACCATCATGTTAACTGGCACAGAATGGGCAGGATTTTGGTTTCTGAGGACTGTCCTGTGTTTTAGTAAGCTGTTTTTTATTTACAGTCTCAATATATTCTCTGTCCTGATGGCTGCCCTTGCAGAGTTAATTTACATTAATACTAAAATCCTATCCAAAACTTTCCAGCTTTCACTTTTTTTTAGGGTATCAGTGGAGGCTGTTGGTTTACCCTAATTCTTAATATTTCTCTCAAAGCACTGCTTGGTGATGTTGCTAAGTAGTGTTGCTATACGCTTATATCTGTTTTTAATAAGATGGTTCTTGTGGGAAAAGAAAGTTGTTTGGACTTGATTTGTGCAGGACCTGGGTGGGAGGCAAGCTTTTGGTTTTAGTTTGGGGCATTCTTTTACTACAGAGAAAGCGAATGTTTTGTTTTACTAAAACTTGTTACACAAGAAAGTGGTAAATCTAAAAGCTATTATAAAGCTGCTGGTGCTACTTCAGAATTCTGGGTCTTAATTGTTGTATTTAGCTGTATTGTAATTGTTTGTTGTCTCATACAGATTCCTGTAACTTTTATGTGCTTAAATACCTCTTTGGAAGCATATGAAGGAATAGTATTTGTCTTTGAACTTATCATAGATTGTTAAAGAAGACTGGGTGAGGGGGGGCGGGAAAAAGCTTCTGCATACAGTGTTTATATTAGGAAAGTCTGTTTAAAAGGAGTATCTAGTTCAGAATATTCAGATGACATTTTAAAATCATCTTCTAATAGCATTACGAAAGTACAAAAGTTAATTTAAAGCTTATATCCTGCAAATATCACTAAAACTTGTCAGATTCTCTGAAACTCATGTAGTTATTTAGTGTCAGAATTGCATAATTTTTCTGTGCAACTTGATCTTTTTGTAAACAATAATACTAATATAATGCTTTTGTGTGCTTTTATTGACTTCAGCTTTGAAGGTAGCAATGATGTTATACTAGAAACGGAATGTGCTAAACTAAGAACCCTAGATATTAGAGATGATACATCACAGGAAAGCCCAACTTCAGAGTTACCTGTTTCAAAGATTAGAAGCAAAGAAAGACAATCTGAAGAAACTACAGAAACAAAGGTATTTTTATTTTTATGTAATTCTTACTTCTTAAGGTCTTCCTCCTTAACATAAAAGTGTTTTTATAAATCAAAGCCATTTTTTGGTTGGTTTTGTGATGTTTTTACAACTAGGTGGAAAAAAGGCAACAGGCCTAAGAACATCACCAGAACTTAAATGCTATCAATTTGGCTCGCTTTAATAGGGTGTCTGTTATACTAAATTTATTCAGAGAGTATACTGTGCATGCCTGGCTTACCTCATAGACAATTTAAACAGCTGAACAGTTCAGTTATTCAAAAGTGAAGCAGTCCAACATCAACAGTAAAGTCTTGGAGTAAGATTTTGTTGGTGTAGCTTACTAGTGCAATGTTAGAAACTTATTTGAGCAGGATGACCATCGGGTTGTTTGTGCTGCCTCAGAATGGAAACCTGTTAAACTCTTGGCCACTAGTACTGGTTGCCATGAGGTGTTTCAGGAAAGATAGAAGAAACTGGACCGAGATTAAATGATCTTTGAGTATGTTCTAATCAGGGCCAGCAGTTTAGAAACCTCATGCAGGTGTGTCTGGCTTCTTTTGAACCCCTTGATTCTTAATCATGAGTTTGTCTAGCTGCTTTTTTGCATCTATCTGTACCTTTGTCATGAATTGCATGCTACAGCTGAGAGTTCGTTCCTTTAGTTATTCACTTAATTAAAAAAGTGTATTCTTTGGATTGTTTTAAGCCTGGTGCCTGGTTGTTTAATATGCATTGTACTTCCATTGTTCTGATCCTGTTCAAAGGCCAGTTTTTCCTCTCTGCAGCAATATTTTTTTCAAGCTGAGGAGTTCTAGTCTTACACTTCTCTTCATATAAATTTCTGATTGTCCTTCTATCCTTACATCATTGTCATTTTTGGAACTTATTATCATACTGTTTAAAGACTTGTGCCGAGGGGGAATGAATTACTTCTCTTGTGCTTTCCCAGACAAAGAATGATCTTATGGCTAAAGTTTGTTGTGAGATATTAGGAAATTCTAAGTGTTAGTGTTTCCCTGTTGTAATGGGTAAATTATTTGTCCTTTGGCCTTTATTTTAGATTTTCTTACCTAAAAGAATGTCTATGTCTAAATGGAAAACAGTACTTAGGAACTTTGTAAATACTAAATGCCTGTAGTTGGAAGCGTTGTAACAATACAATATCCTTTATTAGATGGAATAATATATTTAAAAATCAGTGAACTAAACAGGGCAATGAACTATATACACCAGCTTATCATGGTGGTGTCAGTAGCCTGAGTAGCTAAGCTATCTGGCTGATTAATTATGGTTGTTTGACATGCAGCATAATAACCTCTAAAACTGGTAATTTCAAAAGACCTTTTATGTCAATTCTAATTCTCTTGGCCTGTTGTAGTTAACTTTCTTTAAAAGTATATAAACATAATCAAGGACTAAAACTAGAAATGCTCAGCCAACCACAGATGTGAAACATGATTCTATTAATATTATTGAAGAGGTAAATAAAGTAGTGTTTTATGCAGTAAGTTTTTACCATAATTTACTAAATAGGTTCCATAATATCTTTTCTGTAATTGTGATTAGTTTGCTATGTCGTCAGTTTTTTTTTCTTTTTCAGAGTGATGGTCTGTGCTCGCTAGGCAAATGATTTAAATACTAGACCTGGAAAGTAATGGTAGCTGATACTTCCTAAGGAGTCTTATCAGCTTCATCCAATTAGACAACAAAAAAATAGGCTGACAGGAACCTCATGAAGTGTTCAACAAGGGGAAGTGCAAAGTCTTGCACCTGGGGAGGAACAGCACTAGGCACCAGTGTGTGCTGGGAGCCACCTAGGTGGAAATCAACTTTGTAGGAAAGGACCTTGCTGGCCTGGTGGACACCATGTTGAACATGAGTCAGTGATGTTCCCTGGCTGCAAAAAAGGCTGATGGTATCCTTGGCTGCATGAGAAGTGTTACCAGCAGGTTGAGTGAAGTGATCCTACCCCCCTATTCAGTGCTGGTGAGGCCACAACTGGAGTACTGTAATCAGTTCTGGGCTCCCAAATGTGAAAGACATGGACATACTGGAGATAGCTCATCAAAGGGCCCTGAAGATGATGAAGGGACTGAAGCATCTCTCCTGTGATGAAAGGTTGAAAGCGTGGGGTCAGTTCAGCCTGGAGAAAGAGAAGTCTCAGGGGCATCTCTTTAATATCTACATAAGATATATAGATATCCCCCATGGCAGGGGAGTTGGAAGAAGATGATCTTTAAGGTCCCTTCCAACCCAAACCATCCTATGATTCTATATAAAAAACTAAAGGGAGGGTGCAAGGAGGATAGAGCCAGGCTGTTTTCAGTGGTGCCCAGTGACAGGAAAGGAGGCAATGGGCAGAAACTGAAACAGGAGGTTCCCTCTGAACGTCAGGAAATACTTTTTCACTATCAGGATGACCGAGCACTTGCACAGGTTGCCCAGAGAGGTGGTGGAGTCTTCATCCTTGGCAGTATTCAAAAGCTGCCTGAACATGGTCCTAGGCAACCAGCTTTAGGTGGCCCTGCTTGAGCAGTGGGGTTGGTCCAGATGACCTCCAGAGATCCCTTCCGACCTCAGCCATTCTGTGACTCTTGTTCTTGTTTCTGCTTTTCTCTACATTGCAGCAGAGTTCTACATTTATCATTTCATTTCTTCAATAATTTTTTTTCCTTACTCAGAACAAAGACATACATGACTTACATAGCCCAGATGAAAAGCAGAGTGCACCAGAAAGCGATTCTCAGTCCGAAAGCATGTAAGTAGAATTATTTTACCTTGCAATGGTACTTGAGCTAAGCCTGTATTTACTTAATTTGGATATAATTCTGATTTACCATAGTAAGTTGGACTATACGGTAGATCATGGTAACTTTTTTCCATATTCAGTGAAGTTTTTGACAGAAATTTTGATCACCAAGGAGCATGCTTTGACTTAAGATTTAAAATGTTACATGGGAATGAGGAAGAAGATTAAGCTTAGAAAAAAGCTAGCCCCTCTACAGTGAGTAAGAATGAGAAACTTATCTGAAGAAGTTCTGTCATTTTTTTGGGGGAACCTTGGTTATGAAAAGCAATTTTTTATTTATTTATTTTTTTTTTATAAAAGGCCTCACTGTATTCTTTGAAATTTGCAGTTGTCCATAGACCTTATTAGCTGCATGCATCATGTGTATGGTTTATTCATACCTTCCTGATTAGAAACTGTTGCTCTTGGGAACTCAATGCAAGAGTCTAAGCTGAGACACACCTCTCTAGAAGATACTCCAAGCTGGCTCTCTCTTACCTGCGCTCCTTTATGAAGTTAATCTTTGTAATTATTTCTTACACTTGATGTAACTGAGCAGTGGTGTTTAAACAAGTGTGTGCCTAAAGTTTCCATCTTTGATCTACAACTTCCTGTTGCATGATATAATTTTTTAAAGGTGATTTAGGGATAGGCTACTAGTTAATGCTAAGTTGTTTTTCATGCTTCTGTCTTTGCCATATTCAAGGGCAGCTCACTGTTATGGTAAAGACTGTCTAAGCTTCATTTGTCCTGTTCTAGGAAGAATGTAAGAAAAGGTAGTAGTTCCCAATCTGAAGATTACTGATAAGCTGTAGGGCTCTGTCAAACAGTATGTGAATTTCAGGACCCTGTTGCAATGGTTAAGGACACAGAGATTGATGCATGTACCCCATTCTTCAATAGTGTATGGATGTTGGCAGTAGGACAAGTTATTTGAAAATAGAAGTTCATAGTTCTGTGAGTGGGGTAACTTTGAAAGGGAATGGAGGGACAGGAGAGGCAGGTGCAAAATTTTGTGTATAAAGTAAATTTGCTCTACTGTGGAGCAAATTTCTGTTGTTTCTATTTAAATCAGTAAGCCTGTTCACACTGACATTGATTGTGAATCTCTAGAAGAGGTATTCCTTTTTATTTAACAACAAAAAACACTTCCTTCAGATATTTTTTAGTAGATTTCACTGAAAGCCAGCAAAGTTGTTAAGGTTTATTTTACATTCTTTGCATTAAATAGTATCATATCTTCTAATGTCAGAAAGGCGTAATATGATTTTTCTCAATTTATTGTCTTGCTGCATTACCCATGTGGTCTGTGGTGCCCTTGAAATACACTGTGGACCATGTAAGACTTTCAGTTTCTCTTTGGTAACAAAATATACCACCTCTTTTTATATCTGAAGGAAAACTGAAAAGCCAGCAGACAGAGGGCACTTGCAAAGACCTAAACCCAATTTAGTGAGATCATCTGGAAGGAGAGAAATAGCAACCCAAGAGAAAATGGAGGCTGAGACTTCTTCTCCAAACCTTGTGAATACAGATGAAAAGGTCAGCAGGAGGAACATTGCTTAATATGCTATGCTCTTGATGCTGTATCCATTTTGACCAATGCTGATACTGTGGACCAGCTGCAGTCTAATTAGTATTCTGAGAATTGCCTCTGAGGTATCTGTATGCTTGTTCAAGAGTAATATTCATTGCCTCAATTCCAGTGCTCTGAGGAAGACAGTAGAAGAAACAGAAATGAAGCCATGGAAGTAGAGAACACAGATTTGGATACTAAATCTGAGTAAGTACTGAGATTGCTTTTCCAGTCTCCTGGAATCAACTGACTAAAATTGTTAAGTTATCCTATATAGTGTTGTTATAAGAAGACAACAGTAACTCTGAAATTTTAACATAAATCTTAAATTTGACTTTGGCATTTTCTTGGATGATATCAAATGGTACTATGATATAAGGTGTAGACTACTTTTCTGGGAAAGCATGATTTTATGCAGTACCATGTATGCTTGGAATTTGGAAGGGGGAAGGAAGGGAAGTGAAAGCTATGGCTTTGCCTTTTTCCCCACAATGGCTCTGCTTTTGCCAGTGTCAGAAGCAGGTATCATATGCAATCTAGTTAGGTTCCTCCCCTGTGTGATAACTTCATATTTTTTTAATAGGTAGGTAAACTGAGTTTCTACACTCTGTAAGGCTAAAGAAAGTTTAGTTGTTGTGTGGAGAAACGTTTGTGCAAGTCCTTCCAAATCCTTCCAAAGACAGCCCAATTCCAGTAAAGCAAGCTGTGCAAGTCATTGAATATTATATAGGCTTGAATAGAATGCAGCAAATGTCACTGTTGTGCTTACTTTGTGCAGAGAACATGAAAAAACTGTAATTGCAAAGGCAGTAGTTAGAGGATGTCGACAGAGATTTAAGCCTAATGTTACAAGAGCGTCTGGAAGGAAAGAAGAGCCTGGAAAAGATGCAGGAAATGACAAAATGTCCCATCCACCCCCTAAGAGAGAAACCGAAAAGGTATTTAATAGAATGAGGTAACTGGAGATAATGTGTTAGCTAAAAAACCTGCTGAATGCAACAGCAATGTTATCTTCTTCTTTTCTTTTTTTTCTTTTATTCCCCTGAGTATGACCAGGAGTCAGCCATTTGCTTAACCTGCAGTTAGAGTGTGATATAGCTTAGAGGCCTCAGCTAAGCTGGGAGCTTGTGACAGAAACAGTAGATGACAATAACCTTTTGTGTGTTAGATCTAGATTTTACTGCACCTTTCTGACTATGTGAAATGTATCCTGTAATTGCTTGTGTCTGTCATAAACCGTCCATTTTGTATTCTGTTTTGGACACCTACCTGGTCTGTTAGGTAATGCTGTACTTTATAAATGTAGGAGACTTAATGTCTTAATGTTCTATTTCTACTCAGAATACTGATCAAAGTAGTAGGTCTGATGCTACCAATGAAGAAGCTGCAGAGAAAGATGATAAAGTCCTGGAGACAGTGTCTCG
>KZ505676.1:951640-982288 GCA_002844005.1 Limosa lapponica baueri
GGTCCCTTCCAACTCTAAAAAAAAATTCAGTGAAATTCAGTGAAATTCAGTGAGAAAACATATGCTGCTTTCCAGCAATTTGCCATCCCTCTTGCTTCTGATAATAATACATACTGTGGTAATTACAGAAAAAAGTTAAAAAAAAAAAAACCAAACAAGAAAGCCACCCTACCCTGCCTCCCCCTCCCTCCCACCCCCAAAAAAACCCAACCCAACCCCAAAACCCAAATCAAAGTAGAACAGCACCAAAACCCGCAGAACTTTTGTTTTTAAAGGGGGATAGTTGAAGAGGATGGAGGGAGATAAACTGGGTTTCATAATTTGGCAGAAAAATACTTTAGAAGTTATTTCTTTAATTAATGTGCTCTGTAACTTGATACTCAGGTTAAAAAGACATAGAAGCATCAGACAGTTGTAATGTGCATCTGATATTTTTACGTTAGTAAGATTGTGAAGTTAGTTATATATTTTTGTGAATGGTTGTTATTTTTAATCCTTCACTAAATTAGGTCCATCTGCCTCTAGACCAGCTAGGAATACTAGAAGAGCAATTAAAGATCAGAGAAAGGTCTGTCTAGTGTGGTATCCTGTCTCCAGTGGGAAAAGGAAAAAGAACAGGGCAAATATAAGTTTAAACTTGTCAGGTACTTTTTCAGTCTCTAGCAGATACACTTCTAACTTTATTGTTTCATGAATTTAGTAATGTATAGCTCCATTTTTAGACAAGTGTGTGTTAATAACTGTTTAAAATAAATGAAAGAAAAAAATATCACTTCTCCAAGACTCCTCTTACTTTCAGATGTGGTATGTACTAATGGATCTTATGTACTTTTCCAGGTCTAATGAAACAGCTGGTTTACAAGAAGACAGCAAACAGAGTGTGCTGAAACCAACACCTCTAAAGAGAGGCAGAGTGCAGAGACCAAAACCAAATCTAGGAAGAAGTGTTGCAAGGCAGAAAGACCTGACAGATGAAAAAGATGCTGAAGAGGAGAAAAGGGAAGGTGGTGAAGTAGAAGAAGGTGTGACACATGGTGAAAACAATGATCCATGCCTCAAAAATGTAAGTTTATTGAACAGTCACTTAGGCGTGCTGTTCTGCTGGGTCCTAAGTAGAAGCCTTTAGTAACAAAGATCTAGGTGCATATTACATAATTTGTAAGCCTAGCCTTTGCATGCTTCGTTTATTCTTTCAGGATAAACTGAATTGTCATGAAATTTCCTCGTGCTTGCACTTAGGTTCTGTTTTCCATGGGTAGATTGATTATATCTAGCTTTGTTGTGATCACTTATTTTTGATACCAGATCTGAAAAGAGAAGTGCAGAGGATAAAGGTACATACAGAAAAATAACAAACTTTTAAATTATCTACTGGTGTTATCTGCGAGAGTTTTTCTGAGAGGTGCCAGAATAAACTTTTTCTTTTTCCTCTGCTTTTCTAAAAGAGACATCAAGCAAATCTTTCATCTTAATAGAGTGAAACTTTTATTCCTTTTAGGATGTGATGGTTTGTGAAGATATTCAGCCAAGCAATGTGATGTTAGAAGGGACTGTTTCTACAGATTCGGAGATGAACTCAGTACACAGAAGGCAGTGTTCCCAAGAAAAGTCCTCAGAAGCAGAAAGCTATGAAAGTGAAAAGGGATTGTCAGATGGCTTGAAACAGGTTTCAGATTTCAAAACAGGGTAAGGTTATTTTTCAAATGGAGAGAAGAGATGGTTCAAAACCATTAATATATCTAGGTATCTACACTTTTACATTCAACTCCAGCTTTAAAACCAGGTTTTATATCTCTAATGAGATGTTTAATCAAGACAATACTAGGCTTAAACAAACAAACCCCCAAGAGCTCAAAAGCATTGTTTATATGCTGTTGGATGTTAATTTGATCTTTAGACTGTGAGCCCAGTTTTCAAATTAATACATTTTTCTGATGCTCAGTTCCTGTGGTTCTCTTCTCCACGTTGGTCCTAACAGTGCATCCCTGTGTGTTTATTTGTATTTGAGTATAGGGTTTGGTTTCCTATTAAAGTGTCCTCTAAAAAAACCCCAAACAACTGTGCTGTAAATCTACCAGGTAGTTTTAAACATGATTAGACAAAAAAAAAGGCATTTGTAAAATGTTTATATATTCCTCTCAAAGTGTGACTGGAAGTTGCAGTTCTGAAATGGCATCTTTTTTTAACTTATTTTTCTCACCTATTTATAAGATACACCAGGGCTTTGGTGATGTTTGATGTGCTGTTATTGGATCTTTTTTCACAGTGTCATAACTTTATTATTGCTCTAAGAAAGCTAAGGATTTTTATACTTGGCTACTGTGTTGAGCAGAGCTACATTCAAGTATGTCATGCCTGACTTGGGGAGCCGCTGTTGTCTCATGCCTTTGATTGTTCTTTTGTTTGTTTTTGTAGGGAGTCTGGTCCTCAGAAGGAAGAGGAGAAAACCGTTCTATCATCAGCTCGGCTACGGAGGAGTCGATTCCAGAGACCAAAGCCAAATTTAAGAATGACAACTAGCAGAAAGGAAGTGCTGGATGTAAATAATAAAGGTGTATCACAGGAAGATACCAAAAAGGAAGAAAGTTTGACACAGTGTGACAGTGACTGTAGCATCCTTCCTGATACAGATGTAAGGCTTTCTTTTTTTTTCTTCAGTTATATTTGATCTTTTGGGTTTGTGAAATTAAAAACCAATTATTTAAAAACTACGAAGTGAATTTTTTTTTTAAACAATTTTTTCAAAATCTAAAATTTTCTACATGAAAACTCTGGTGCTTTCTGCTTGGTTGTGCATGCGGAGAAAAAGATTCTCTATTCTATATCTCTTGTTACGTGTCCAGATGTCTTTCTGACCTGAGGTGGCCTTGTAGAGTTGGCAGTGAGTAAAGAGAAGTATTAATAGAAGATGGCAAAGAAGAAATCTAGATTTCAAGCTATGTTGTTTAAAAGAAAAGAATATATGTTTGTCATGGGAAGACTAGGAAATTATTAGTGAGCAGTTAGAGAAGTTTTTGCAGGAAACACTTAAGAGAGTGATTAGTACCAAACTTTGTGGACATCGTAGTGTCTCCTTTTGGTTTAGTATAATGACTTTTTCTGGTTCTTGTGTTTATATTTTTCAGAAAGTAGGAAAATATGAAGTTCTGCGACCATCGGAACCCTTAGGAAAGGAGAAGTCATTTGACTCTCAGGAGGTTTCTGAGAGGCCAAGTTGTAAGTCGCCAAAGACACTTTCAGGATTAGAGGATGGTGAACTCAAGTTTTGTCTACCTGAAATGAACCAAGATGACACCTCAACTACTAACACAAGGTAAGGGCTTATCTACTTCTATGTCTTGACTGTAACAATGAAACTATTTTAAAGGAAATCATTGTGCCAATGGATTGCTAACTGGCAAAGAAAATCTATCAAAATACTGAACAAAATCTCAGTTCTCATGGTTTTGACACTAGTGCTACTAAGATTCCAGTTACTTCTATGCAAGCATTAAATTAGCGAGCATTCGTTTTACTACTGTTTAGTCATCTGAAACACTAGATTCACTTTATGTAAGCAGAGGAATACTAGTTTGCTTATCAGAGAAACCATGTGAAAATTGCTTTGGCTTTACAGTAATAAGCAGATGTTAAGTTCATGCCTCCAGCGAGTTAGTTAATTCTGTAATGGAAGTAGTTAGGAGACCAGTGCTTTGAAATTTTTGCTGATACAAAAGTTTTGGGTTTAACTTAAACTCAGCAGAACTTTTATGCTTACATGGTTTTTTTAAAAACTCGGCTGTTTTTTATATGTAAATATAATGAATCTGAGTTCATAAATCACATTCTCTTGTATTAAGTTTTGGAATTCTTTTTTTTTTTTCCCTTCTGATTTAGCACTGATAGCAAAAATACCACTGAAGAAGGAAGTAAAAAAACACCTCCTCAACCTGTTCAGTTGGTGCGGAGCAGATTCCAGAGGTACAAGCCAAACTTGGGAAGAGCTGTTGGAAAGAAGGAATTACAAATATCAGAAAATGAGAGGGAGAAAAAGCCTGAAGCAGAGCAGTTGGCATTGCAAAAAGATGAGTCTGCCAACACTGTCATTGTAAGTCTAATAAGAATAGATGCTTTGCCTTCCAAAAGTATGGATCCAAGTTGCAAGTTCTATTTTATGAAGTTAAATTAGAAAATTTAAGTTGCATTCTCTGATGCTGAGACACCATACAAGATGGCAAAAAATCCTAAACCCTGGTGTGGTATGTTGAGGTATCAGTGAAGTCTACAACTTATACTATTAGTGTTTTCTGGAAAATGGGAATCTGATTTTTATTGGATTGCATGACAGAAAAAAAGAACTATGCACATTTAAGGTAAACTCTAGAATAAAAAATGTAGTTTGTATTGCAATACGTAAAAATTAGCACTTTTTTCTCATCTTTCCTGTTTGGATGAATCCAATCTGTGTTGAGGAATCTAGTATGGAGTATCAAGGGAAAGCAGAGGATAGCTATTTTTCAGCAAAAAAACCCTGAACCAAAACCAAAAAAACCCACCGGTCTTATTAATTTGGTAAGCTTTCACTGGCTTTAGCACTGCAGTGCCTGACACTTCTCTACACAGGTAAATTGAGTCATTCACCTACACTGTGTATCCCCGCAGACACTTTACTAGGCACTGTAAAAGGTATTGAAATGCTCAAAAGCCATTATAGTATGATGAACTCTGTGTAACCATTTTGTGGGTTGCTCATGGATGTAGGCATGGTTGTGTAAACTTGCCTTAGATTTCAAACATAGCTAAGCTTTGTAGGACTGACTCATTTTTTGGGAGTGGTTATAGCTGGTTTTTGATCTTGAAGCTGTGTAGAGTGAGCTTGGGGTACTTGTGTGCTGCGTTCCCAGAGGAACACGAGTGTACTGCATCTGTAACCTCCCTCCCAGTGCCAGCTCAACGCTAGCTGAGATAGCTGCTTGCAGTTCAGCTCTGGCTGTTTTGGACCTGTGGCCTGTCAACCATGCACCATCTGCTGTGCAAATCTGTAGAACCTTAGCAGGTCTGATGCTCCTCTGTACTAATAAAGCTGTCGCAGACCTGGAGCGCTGAGGGACATGTTTGTGTAGCTTCTTTGTGCAACCAGTGTGGCAAATATAGAAGTAAAACCAGTAAGCCCTTCTGAATCTGAGGCTATGTTATAGTGGCTTGGGTTATGTCTGTGCTGTGCTCTGCAGTATCCAATTTTCAGAGGTTTCTCCAGTTGCCAAAGTATTTTCTTTCCATAGTGCTCCATGTAATAGAGAGTTGATTGAGTGCTAAATAGAAAAGTGTTACGCATAATGGTTGGGTGCGTGTGGTGCTTAAGAGCCTAACTCCTACGTACCGCAGGACTAAGGAGACTTCTGTTCCTGCTTACCTATAAATTGAATTAGGTGTTCAGGCAACTCTCAATAAATGTAATGTGATTCTTTTCTTGATGCAGATAGGGAAAATAGCAGAGATCTGCAGGTTTGGGTTTTTTTTATATAAAATACACTTCTGTTTCAAAAACTTGCTTAATTCTCTTTTGCTTCTTGCTTTTTTTATTGCAAATTAAAGAGTGAAAATGAAGCCATATTGTGTCAAGCAGATGTGTTGAGCAAAGAGGAACAGGAACAGCAAGAGGCACCTCAGGTGCCTTGTATTTCTGAAAGCATACTCTGTGAACAAAGCAGGTGAGGTTAGAGTTGTAGCAAAACTGCATTTGAAAAACTTTCATCTGGTCTGTAATGAGACACCCTTGCAAGTTTCTCTTCTTTTGTTCCTTTTTGCCTGTCTTTCCCCGATGTTTAATTTTCAATGTCTACAGGCAGCTTCTTCCCATGTTTTCAGAGCACATTTTCAGTTGAGCTGTACTTGTCATTGTTTATCTGATACATACTTGACTGTATGAGCTCTTTTTGACCAAGCTTTTCTTTTATTTGGTTTGTACTTGCATATACAGCCATCATACATATAACAGATATGAATTTTGTATATGTCAGAGATCTGTCTTTCATTGATCCCAGTGTGCTTTTCTATTTTACTCCTCTTCTTGTTAAAATAAGATCTTAAGCATGTATTAGACTGCAGGTGTTTTGATGTTGGTATGGTTAGCAAGACAACTTTTTTCTTGATGTTAAAAATGCCTTGACAAAGAAATCTTGTTATTCCTTCTCACATGTTAACCATAAATGCCCCAAATGAGAAATATATATTTGAAAAGATGATTTTTATTGATTTTAAATAAAACACTTTATGAGTCTCTAATCCTCTTGTATAAGTGTTGATTCAAAACTTAATACAGAATTGCTTTTTTCCCCTCCTAACCAAAGTAAGGTGACGTCTTTGTTTTGTGTGCTTTAAATTCACTAGTGCTGAAAAATCCACTTCCCAAGAAGGCAAACTGGGTGTTCTGAAACCAGAACAGTTCATATTGAATGGATCTCCAAGAACTAGACCAAGTCTAGAAAGAGCAGATAGTGAAAAAGAACCTCTGACGGTACAAAAACTTTCTGCTCCTATTGACGAAGAAGTACATAAAAATGAGGACCTTCCTGTGACAGAAGAATCTGAGGAACCTCTTTCCTCAAAAGTGAGAATTCTGTTCAGATATTTCGGACTGTACTTTCTGATGTTTGGTTTCATACCAGCTGTTTTTAAGACATCTAAATATGCTGTTTTAAATGAATGATTTTTGGACTAGTAAGAATTACATTCTTGTTTAATATTTTCACCCTAATATGAGGTCTTTTAAAATTCTGTAAATGACACATTGATAATATCTAAACTTCTGTTAACAAATCTAAAGACTTTACTTAACCTTTGAAATTTCAGTCATGTTCATGATACATTAATACTTACTTGCATGGTATATTTCAGTTGCTGGGTTTATTCTGAACTCCTTGGTGGTTGCTCATGAAAGA
Organism: Limosa lapponica baueri; assembly: GCA_002844005.1. Classification (NCBI taxonomy): domain Eukaryota; kingdom Metazoa; phylum Chordata; class Aves; order Charadriiformes; family Scolopacidae; genus Limosa; species Limosa lapponica. Next base: position 958,561 of record KZ505676.1, read on the forward strand.
CTGTATTGGTTATAGTATCTGTTTTTATTAGGTAAATACCTTCTTTAAAGGAACAAGGAGCAGTGATGGGTTCCATAAACTACTTGAAAGTTTTTAAGCAAAGTTTTGTTTCAGGTTAACGTCTTGATCATAACTTAACAATGCTTTATTTTACAGGTCATGTATTTTATGCTAATATTGTTGGGTTTTTTTTCCTCAAGTCTAAGGATGACATGGAAGTAATGTTTGTGGGGAATTTGGCCAAGAATGACAATCTAGACATAAATATAAAAAGTATGAAGTCAGAAACACTTGATTCCTCTAAAGAATCACCTAACTGCCACAGCAAGGGAGGACAAGAAGAGGATCTATCTACAGATGCTACAGGAAGCATTCAGGATACCATAGAAAGGTAAAGTTCCCTGTTGACAGAGTAAAAAAGCTCTTTAAAACCTATGTGCATTTCTCCAGTTTCCATACAGTACTTGCTTTTTGATGTGTAGGCTCTGAGCTGTACTTGTTATATGCTACATGCTGTGAAAGTCGCTAGGTGGCATCCTTAGGTAGCATAAGAGTTTTTAACAGAATTTTTCTCAAGGCTCTTTTCAGCTTTTCCTCATCGAGAGATGCTTCAGCCCCTTCACCTTTGATAGCCCTTTGCTGGACGTTCCAACCAAGGGCCTTTCCAGCCCTTTGCTGGAACGCTTCTCCTAATGCATCCGAGGGCACCTTTAGCTTTCATTGCTGCAAGGGCGCATTGCTGGCTCAAGTTCAGCTTGGTGTTGAACAGGTCCTTTACTGCAAAGCTGCTTTCCACCTGTGTGACTCCCAGCTCACACTGGTGCCTGGGGTTGTTCCTTCCCAGGTGCAGGACTTTGCACTTCCCCTTGTTGAACTTCTTGAAGTACCTGTCAGACCATTTCTCCAGCCTGTTCAGGTCCCTCTGGGTGGCAGCATGACCCTCCAGGGGATCAGCCACTGCTCACAGTTCTGCATCATGTGTAAACTTGCTGAGGGTACACCCTGCCCCATCATCCAGATCGTTAATGAAGATGTTGAACAAGATTGGACATTGTATTAACCCATAGGGTACACTCCTAGTTACTGGCCTCCAACTAGACTTTGTGGCACTGATCACCAACCTCTGAGTCTGGCCAGTCAGTTTTCAGTGCACCTCCTTGTCTGCTCATCCAGCCCATACTTCATCAGCTCCTCTATGAGGGTGTTAGATGAGATAGTGTTAGAAGCCTTACTGAAGTCAAGGTAGACACTGTCTAGTGCTCTCCCTTCATCTATCAAGCTAGTAATTTCATTGTAAAAGGTTATCAGGTTGGTTAAGCATGACTTCCCCATGGTGAATCCATGCTGACTCCTCTAAGTCACCTTCTTGTTTTTCATGTGTCTGGAAGTGGTTTCCAGGATTAGCTGCTCCATCTCTTTCCCAGGGACTGAGGTGAGGCTGACTGGCCTGTGGTTCCCTGGGTCGTCCTTCTTGCCGTTTCCCAAAACCATGAGTTTAAAAGTTTTCTGTCTTACTGATCTGAATATGCTTGAATAGATGTGAGAATTCCATCCTGTTTAAAAGCAGTAGTACCTTGAGCACTGGAATTAATGAATATAATGTTCTATGTTTGCTTAACTTTTGGGACCTATTGTGACCTATAGCTGAAAATTTCTGCTCTACCTGAGTTCTTAATGTTGTTGTCCTTCCAAAAGATTTTTCCAAAAGTAATCAGAAAGGTCCGCTATTGCTGAAAAGCCCCTCGTCGTCTTTACACGTTGTTTTTCTTCCTTTATTTTTTAAAAACTTCACCAACTAATTAAATAAAAATGCAGAACACTTAAGTTCATTTGTAGTTGGAAGTACTAGATATTTGATAGTAAACCAAACTTGTAGACTGTGTTTTGTAGTTCCTGAGAAGTAAAAGTTGGAAAATGTTTTTGTAGGTCCACTGATAAATTAAGTTCTGGAGAAGAAAGTAAACAGAGTGATACAAAACCTTTGCATCGACCAAAGGAACCCCTCCGGAAGCCAAGGCCAAACCTAGTGAGAGTTACTAGAAAAAGAAATTATACTGAAGAGGCTGAAAACAGAGAGGGGGACAAGGCTGAGAATAAAAATGCAGAAGTGTGTTTGGAGTTAGAAAAAACAGGTGTATCGATGGTAAGTGCTGATCATGGTTTGTGAACCAGTTTATACCTCAATTCTTGTGTTTAAGTTAGAACCATAGATGGCACAGAAATCCAGTATATGGCTCTGAAAGGTTAATGTGATTCTTTTTTTTTTTTAATTCACTGTTGGAAATGATGCTGAATAAATGGACTTAACTAATTCCAAAGTCTTTAGAATCTAAAACCTGAGACAACAGTGTACATTACAGTTTATATGGTCAGAAGTCTATATTATCATAAATACATGGTAACACTGTTACCAACTAATTTAATGTCTGTTATTCATTGAACAATGGAAATTAAGGCAGCTGTCTAACATCAGATACTACCTAAAATCCATGTAAGTATACTTATAAGTTGAAATGTATTTGAACAAGTTCAGACCACCTTTTGCTTAAATTTGCTCAACAGGTATAACCTAGCCTAGACTAGTTTGTTCTCTGTCTCAATACATTAATCAAGTTTATCTGGTGTCCCTTATTTCCTAGATGGATCACTAAAAGCTTTCAGTTAACATACTATTTTAGCCAAGTGTCCGTAGATGGCAGAACTGTACTTATCGATGTTTTTTTATGTTCTGGGATACGTCTCTCTCTGTGTGATATAATGCTTGAATGCTGTTCTGTAAACTATTGTAGTTTTTTCCTTCCTGTTTTGTTTCCAGGGCAGAAAAAAAAAATTTCCTTCCCTCAAATTGTTCCTTAAATTAATAGGTTGTTTTAGAAAATGATTCATCTTTCCAGCTTCTGAAGAGTTGCTGCTTTTAGTAAGTTGAATGTGGCCTTGGTCTATTAACTAGCATCAGCACTGAGAACTTGGGCATCATAGATAATGCCACCTAATGACACTTCTGCTATAGAGCCTGAAATTAAAGAAAACGGGGAAGAATGCCCTAAGCTACCAGAGATGACAGCTGGACATGTTTTCAAGAACCTCAAACTTAATTCTTTCAATCTTTTTGTCACCAAAACCAGTTAAAAATATTTGGTACTTAATTGTCTTCTCTGTTTAGCCAAGCTCCAGTAACTTGGTGGAAGCTGCATCCTTGTCAGACACTGCAAGAAAACATGATTTTACGAACTCTGTTGAAGAAACATCTTGTAAGAGAATCAGGCAGGAGAGTAGACTCCAGTCTCCAGAGATATCATCAGAGAGTGAGAGTCAAGTAGAACAAGAAGACGATTCTCAGCTTTCTACCTCTCAGGACAAAAATTCAGACAATCTCACAAGGTAAAACAAATAATACTGGCTTAAAAGCTCAACTGATTGGTTTTGGCTTTTGTTTTAAAAACATAATTATTAGCCATAGTTTTGCAGTGTGTTGTGTAAGCGCATGTATGATGTCAGTTGTTGTGTCTTCCATCTGAACTCTACCAGATGCATGCAGATGTCCCTGCGTCTCTTACGTTGCCTGCACTCTCATGAAATGAACACAGTGAGCACTCCCACCAGCCCATCCCCGGGCCAACCTTTGGTTTCAACAAGAATTCCTGATTTTAAAGGGGAGGACTTTGAAGTACCCATATTGAGGGCACTGGGATTTTGGGATTAACCTAAACAGAAACTCTGTGCTGGAAGTGTCCTCTGTGGCTATGTGTGGCTATCGCCCAGGATATTTTTGGGGGGAAGCTTAGAATTACTTTCAGTACCAAAAGTGGTCGTGCCCATCATTTGAGGAGGGAAATAGTAAGCACCTCATTATTGAAGAGATTGCTGTCTGAGAAACCGGAGCAGATAATTGGTTATCATCTAATGGTTCTAGTTTCTAGAAATTAGTCTTACCAACTAAAGTATCACATTTTAGGGCTCCTAGCATAGCTTTAGCAAAAGGGTACTGGAAATATTACATTGACTTAGAAACACGTGACTTCCATGTCCGTCCAAATGGAAATTAATTCAGCCTTTTCTAATAGAAGAATTCTGCGTCTTGTAAATTTAATTGTGCAGCTTTCTAGCACTCTGAAACTGCTTAATAAACATTTGCAATCAGTACTTAGTGCATACATGAAGAAATTAGGATTTCTGATTAAATGGTATGTGGATGCATTTTTGTCACTATACGTTAAGAGGTAAATAGATTGTATTGTTGATCACAATGATCCTCTTTTATTCATTGAGTTTATTTTGATTTGTTTAACCTCTCTTTTGCAATGTCTTAAGACATCACTGTTTTTTAAACACGCTTTTGTTCTGTACTTCAGAAAGCAGTCTAGAAGGTCATCAAAACGGATAGCACTGCCAAAACCTGTCTCGGAGCTAAGAACTGCTGCTTCTTCTGCCTCTGAATGTGAGGCTGATTGCAATGAGAGGGGGACTCAAAGGCAAGAAGTTAAACTGAGTGTTACTAGAGGCAAAAGTTTGAAAACTACACATAGAAAGAAATCTGGGAAGGAGCACAGAAGTTCAAAGATAACCTTGGTGACCCTCCGGGCTTCTCAAGAGGAGGAGGAAGAGGAGACAGATGACTTTGAGCCTCACGATGAAGATGAATGCTTTGCACCAGAGGAAGTAAACAAAGCTCCAGTGTTTGTTCCTATAGGTCTTCGATCTCCAGAACCTGTTCCTGTTCAGATAGAGGAAACCATGGAGGAGGTATCAAGTAGCTGGGTTCTGCAGATGTATTTTTGTTTTGATTGCTTAAACAGCTTTTATTAATATTGCATCTCCGAATATTTGGGTTGTATTCGAGTTTAGTTTAATTTGTTAAGAATGGCATTGCAAGTAGCAGGGATATGTTACTTGGCAAATGTACTTGGTTTTGAACAAAATACTACATCAGTCTAAGGTCCCATTATGTTTATGACCTGTATATAGGTCTGCAGGGTGCTCACCAGTTTGTTTATTGGGATTGAATGTAGGCACAGACTACCATGCTTACTACGTGTTTTGAGGCCCAAGATGGAACAAATGAGAGTTTCCATTTTACATTTGAATGTTAGGAAATGAGATAAGGAGGGAAATGTTTCTGTGTATGGTGTCCCCTTTGCCAAGAAACTTTAACTGTAGCACACACACAGCTACTTGCTCACTCCCCTCTCACGTGGGACAAGAAGAAAGTAGAAAGAAGGTAAGAAGACTTATGGATTGATATAAGGACAGTTTAATAGGTGAAGCAAAAGCTGCATGTGAAAGTAAAGCAAAATATAGGAATTTATTCACTACTTTCCATTGGCAGGCCACTTCCTGGAAAGCAAAGCCTCAGTCTATAAGAGTCACTCTGAAAGACAAACACCATGACCCCAAATGTCCTCATCTTCCTCCTCCCTTCCCTGAGCTTTTATTGCCTAGAGTGCAAGCCCGTTTTAATTGTATGCTTAGACTAGAATAAAGCTCAAGACTGTAAGACTGTATCATACCTGCTAAGACCAGTCACTTAGAGAGGAAATGGCGTACTTTTTTGTCGTGAGGGAACTGTGGAGGTTTGGGAACAGAATACTCTGTTTAAGGCCTCGAAAGGGATTGTGCTCAAGGGTTTAGTCATTTTTCTATTTTTCGACCCCTATCATTCAACATGAATTCTTTGCTTTTTTTGTCCTTTATCTCAGTGATGTGTCTTCCCAGCTCTTTTTTTTTTTCTTTTTTTTTTTCCCCCACTTTGTTCCAAATCTGTTTATCTAACCTGTTCCATTCATGTCTCAGGTGTTCATCGCTACTTCTTTCCATTCACTCAGATTCTTCTTGCTTACTGTTACTTGTCATCTCTTCTCCCGTTGAAATCCTCTTTCTTTCGTCTCATGAGTTAATCACACTGTTTGTTTCTCTGAGTGAAACAGCAAGAGAATTTAAAGTCAGTCAAAACACCAAGGGATACTGTAGAAAAGTAATGGACAGGAAAGTTGTTGCACAGAAAGTTTTGCTGAATCTCTTAATTTCAAAGATGGGGAATATATTACTTATGGGGATGATGATCAAGTTTCCTGGTTTAACACACAGGAGCCATGAGTACTTGTAAGGGATATGGTTGGATACCCGAGGACTAAGCTGTTGTCAAATTTAAATAGATCAGTGGAAAGTATCTGTAAAAGTGCAAGTCTTTGAAAGCTACCCAGATTGAGTAGTGTTTTTCATAAGAACCTCACTGGAAATATTGTAATCTTTCTGCCAAATTTCAAGTCCTCATTTCTGAAAATGTCACGTGTCTGAAGTTCTCAGTGAAAAGATAGTATTAAAGAAAAGAAAAAAAGAAAAAAGAAAAAAAAGGTAAAATGCCAGGTGGGTGTGTACTCCCTAGTCTTACTTTGGAAAAAGGTTGAACTCTCTTTCTTTCCTGAAGACGTAAAAAGCAGAAAGAGCATGAAAACTGACAAAACCCATTTGAGGTAAACTGCCACCATGAAAGATCTCAGCCACATAACTTAGTTTGGTGGAGGAATTAGCAATTAGAAACAAGGTCTTAGACTGATGCTTCTGGTTAGTTACAAGCAGCACAACCAGCTCTGCCTCCAGTTCATACAACTGGTGCCTTCGTAGAAGGTATGTAGTATAAGACTTAATTTTTGGGAAGGATCCCACTAAATGTTCAAGATCTGGTAAATATACGTGGTTTATAAAAATTTGCATTTGACAGATTTTCTTTTGGGGCTGATGAACTGAAATATTTCTAAAATTACTTTTACAGCTGGAAATATCTGTGAACGTACCAGATGTGCAGGTGGTTACTGATGTTGAAAGTCTCTCTCATGCATCTGTCCAGCCAGTGGTACAAAAGGAGGAAAAAGCAAGCACCTCAACAGCTGTAAGAATGTCCTTTTTTTTTGTTTGTTTGTTTTGTTTCATAGTACATACAAAGCTATGTGGACAGTGGTTTCCGTGTCTGCTTGTAACACTATAACTTAATAGACTCTTAACTGTCCCACACAGATATGAAGAACACAGCTATGGGAAAACTATGAAAGCAAATACTGTCAGCCTTTAAAATACCCTTTCAAAGCCAGGGTAACCTTTGGGCAGAGAATTTGCCTGTAAGCATTAAATTCAAATTATGGGTTAATTTTTTTATAGAACTTTGATACTGTTTTTCTTTTTATTTAAGGAAACAGCCATTCATGAAAATCCAGAGGTGGACAAAGGTAGATATGAAACAGTCTTGTCCATATCTTTCCTGTTAACTTGCTAGCAATACGTAGTTACTCTTGCTGAAAGTTTGGGGGTTTATATATCTTGTAAAAAAACCCTTCTCCTGAGATACTGGATGCTTTTATGGTATGGAGGAGACTGAAACCATTTTCTTTCTACTGGTCTCTATCAATTAGGGTGACCAAGCATTGCAAGGTTCTGTTTCCCAGGGACAGAATGTGCCCTTTGTGTGTCCTGTCTGTCACTTTCCCATGCTGCGGTTAGTTGTACCAGCAGAAGAGGAAACTTTGCAAGTGCTTACCTTCAGCTTGCTTGATGCCTACCCAGCTGCTCTCCCACTCCTCCTCATGAACAGGGTGAGGGGCAAAAATAAAATGAAAAAGCTCCTGGGTTGAGAGAAAGACAAGGAAATCACCTACCAAAACAGACTTAACTTGGGGAAATCTCATTTTATCTATTGCCAAATAAAACAGAGTTGGATGGTGAGAAACAAAGACAAAAACTAGAACACCTTCCTCTCCTGATCTTCTTAGGCTCAACTTCACACCTTCATTTTGCACTCCTCTGCCTCCTCCCCCTAAGAGGTGCAGGGGGACAGGGAATGGGGGTTGCAGTCAGTTCTCAGCACTTCCTCTCTGATGCTTCTTCCTCTTGACGTTCTTCTCCTTTTCCAGCGTGAGGTCCTTCCCATGGGATACAGTCCTTCACAAACTGCTACAGTGTGAGGTCCTTCTTATGTGCTATAGTCCTTCAGAATAAGTCTGCTCCGCCATGGGCCCTCTACAGGGTGCAATTTCTTCAGGAAATACCTACCTGCTCCACCAAGGGCTCCTCCATAGGTTGCAGGGGAATCTCTGCTCCCACACATGGAGTACCTCCTCCCTGTCCTTCCTTACCAGTCTTGGTGTTTGCAGGGTTGTTTCTGACACTTTTTCCCTCACTCTTCGCTGCTATGCAACATTTTCCCCTTTCTTAAATATGTTTCCCAAAGGTGCCACCATCTTGGCTGACAGGCTCAACTGTGTCCTGTGGTGGGTCACTTGGAACTGGCTGTGTCCAGGGAAGTCCCCCTGCTGCCAACACCTTGCCACCCCCTACCCTCTACACCATTTAAGGGAATAATGTTGCTGCTCAGTGTTTTTAAAATAGTTTGACTTTAGTGGATGAGAATTGCTGTCTGTATACAAGCATCCTGATCCATGAATGGCAACAATTTAAAAAATACCTACTTCACTATATTGATGCTTTTTGAATACAGATAAGTGGATTTCTGGTTAATATGCTTGTGACTTTTAATGTGTGTGACCAACTTTGTAGGAATTAATGATGGAAGCACTGAAGCTGCCATGACTTTACTTGCAATGGGTGATCCAATGTTCCAGTTAAAAACAAGCAGTGAAGGTATGATCTGATTTATGGGGCAAAGCCTTGCTTGTACTTTCAGGGTCCACCTAAGGAGAGAGGGAGCAGTGGCTGCAAAGCTCTTCCACATGCTGCTGTGTAGCAGGAGATCAAGAGTCTTTTATGCTTTTAGTCCTTCTGAATTGTAATGCACAGTGAGACTAGGCAATGCAGGTTGCCTGGAAAAAGTTAGGCATCTTAGCGGATACTGCCAAGTGCATCACTGTGCTAGAAAGGTGTTTGAGACCTGTTTTAGGAAGGACAAGTTTGAATTAATCTGGTCACATAAATTGGACAAAAGAAAGCAATCAGGCTTAAATGACTGTAACTATCAGTGGTCTTTTCATACCTTTAACCTGAAGCATAGCTTTTTCTGCCTAACTAGCTACAACCTGAAATTACCTGGGTTTATTACAGTATTAGATAGACTTTTGTTTAGAATTTATTACCTGCTGTCATTGGTTGAATGTTAGTTTCTGCATTCTTACTATCAAAAGTGTGATCTTAGGACTGCATTTACCTGGGATTTGAATTTGCATCTTTTGGAGAATGCAGACTTTGTTAAATGAGGTTTGAATTTGAACATCTGTAAAATAGCTTTAAGTACATTCCAAACCTGAGTTTTCTAAATTATGCTTTTCTATTCTGTTTATTGTTTTAACCAGAACGGACACACGTGTTACCTGCTCAAGATGAGTTGGACATGGCCAATAGCCTTGTAACCCACGCCTACTCCAAACAAAATACAACTCCTAGTCAGTACTTACTTTCTTCAGACACTTCTGCCAAGGAACTGGTCCCTTCTGAGGATGGAAGCAACATCAATGTAGAGGATCAAAGCACTGACACAAGAATAGGTGTTGAAGAATATTTTGAGAAAAGTGCTACAGCTACCAGGTTAAATTACTACTTCATTTTTCTTTAGGGAGAGAGATCCTCTGACACTGCTTACTTTTGCTAGGTTCTTTCTTGCATTTTTATTGAATTCCAAGCACTCTTGCTTTAGCAAAGGTTTCTCAGATTATGTAGTTTGGTATGTAATCTGGAAAACCCCTCTTGTCTTCTTCTTACTGCTTTTATGAGATACTGGTATATAATTTTGGGGATGTGGAACTTGTTCTTCACTCCTGAAGTTAAGTTTACCCTGGTGGGGGAGAAAAGAATATTCAAACTTAGGTGGTATGGATCACTGTTAATTACCAAGCTAATTTTCCCAAAGGACTTTACAGCTAATCAGGCCAAGGCAAATTGCTGAAGTGTCACTGCTGCTGTGGGATGTAGATCGAAGATTTAGGCAAAGGGATGTCGAGGAACCAGTTGATCTTCTATCATTATGATTTTTAATGCTTTACGTTTTTTAATTTTGTTCAAACATTTGTGAACGTTGAAACAGCTTGATGAACACCTTCTCAGAAAAAATCTGCTGGTGATCAGTTGTATTATTTGAAAGACTATTTAACTTGTTGATTGCTTGAATAAACTGTCAGATTATACTCCCCTGAAAAATTATGATCAAAGATATTTTACTTGAACTCCAGTGGTTCTTTTATTATATTCTTAATTAGAACTTACTACCATGTCATCAGTGTTAGATTTCTGATCTTCTTGTGTTTTTCAAATATTTCAATTATTCAGTTTTTTCTGTAGGTTGGGAACATCCTCATACAGGATGTTCCTGTTGTGATTCCCAGATGATCTTTATTTTTTGTTCTCCCAGATAGTCTTCTGTCTCCTCTGCCAGATGCAGCCTGTATTTCAGCTGTTCATCATCTCATCTTCTCCATCTCTCTTACCTCTTCTCTGCACAGCGATCTTTGCTGGAAATACCAATTTCATCTCACAATTAACTGTCAAAAATCAAGAACTATATTGATGGCATTTTTCCTTTTTACTTGCAGTGATAGCTCTTTGCTTACAGTGAATAGTATGAGACTGACAAGAGGCAGACTCCTGGAGTCTGAGCCAGACTTTGGAGTATTGAAGTCCAATGAAAACATCATTCAAAAGTCAAATGTACCTGTGGAACAACTGGAGCAAGTTCAAACTGGTAAACCTGTTTCTTATCCTAGGGTTCTGAAAATGGTTTCTTCTGATGGATTCACATCTCTTTATGAAATGAAACTAAGTTGAAAGTAGTCTTCACTTTCTGTTCATGTTCACAAATGATGCATCACCACTGTGATGTAGGGCATCCATTTATGGTATAGTTTTATACATAAGTATACCTTTTAGTATAAAATTAAATGAAATCTGAATAGCAGACTTTCTGTGCAGGTCTTAAATTACCTGGAAAGCCCTTATATTACTGGACTGCCCATTGCAGAAATACAGTGCAATACAGTGTACATTTTTCTGTTATTACTGTCTTTTCCTTCTACTAAAACCAGAAGGGTAGATATACAGAACTGTTTTGGGTATTCTTAAAATAGTTCCAAAAAACATGGTCTTCAAACTCTGAATTATCTTCATGTCACTGGCAAAATGCACAACATAGCAAAGGCAAGATGAGATATAAGACGTGTGTACATATACAGCAAAATTGTTAGTAATTTTGTAGTATGTTTATATATACGCTTCTCCACATATATGTGTCTCCACATACAAACACTTCTATGTAAAAATAATATGCATACATATACACCCATGCACATACAGAAGAAATTATGTTAATTTTTATTCTTACATATCTTAGAGTCTACAACTCAGAGAGATACTGCAGAAATGCAAAAGGTGGAACTAGAACAGTTCAGACCAGCTGCAGGTGGTTCTTCAGTTCTTTATGACTTTGCAACTACAAGTATGGAAGTTATCAAGCAAGTAGACAAAACTGAGAGGTAGGAAGACTCATCAGTTAATATTGACATTATTCCTAAAGTCTCTTAAAAAACGTAGCTGAAGTGCATGTGTAGTATGTGTCTTTGATGGAAACAGTGTGCTTACAGACATTGTGTGTGTTTACACACATATGTGTACAGTTTAGACTTATTTTTAATATTTTTCTCTATTGCATGTTGTCCTACAGCTTTTGGAGGTAAAAAGTTAACTTATGTTTGCTGTTTCAGAACTTAGTAATCACCTTGCTTCTTAGTTCTCTCCCATGAAACTGCATCTGAAAGGAAATGTTAAGGAGTTGATCAATTTGGAAATGTTAATGAGCTTGTAAGGCTTCCTCCTTGCTCATGCTTTTAGTAGTAAACCTAGCACCACCAATTAGTGGTGTTAGGGAGGCTTTTTGCTGAAATATTTTATGTAGACTTGTTCAAAGATTATGCATTTTGTTTAGTAGGCTGATGTAGTTTTTAAATAGATGCCCTGTTTCTCTGTAACTACATAAGCTTCATATTAAGTAAATAATTATACAGAATTTACGCCATGCACAGGTATCTTCACTTTGTTTCAAATTAACTAGATTATACCTTACAGAACAGAGACGAAAAATCCTTGTGGAAATTCAGAGGATTTAAGGCCTGTAACTGCATCACCAAAGCCTGAAAAATCTAACTTTGGACTAGAGGATTATCCAACTCAAAGTTCTGTGGATGCACTTCCTGAGCAAAATCCTTGTCTTCCTGAGGACAATAGATGCACAATGAACTTCACTCAGGTAAAGGACTTAATTTAGTGCCCAGTTTCTGAAACTCTGTAAAGAAAAAGGGTTTCAGTGTGAAAGTACTCACCCATTTTAAAGACCTGGTACTTCAGCTGGTGAATGAAACTTTCTTTTTTGCAAAGGTATAACCAAACCTCATCTTTCAGACAAACAAATCTTTGCAAGCGTCAGTTTATAGCATTTCAGCAATAAGTGATAATTTTGAGCATTTTTTTAAAGAGTTTTGATGGAAGAAGTTACCTAGGATTCATGTATTTATTCAGTCTGACTTCTTACTGTTATATTTGTTTAAATTGAAATTAAATTAAAATGTCACTGCTGGGTGCAGCATTTTCATTGTCATCTTCATTTGCTTTGTTTAAAACAAACTTCATCCTTTGCTATAGTCTTTCCCATTTATTTCAAAACCCAATGAAGTGGTTTACATGTATATTGTCAGGGACAAAGAGTGTCTTTCACATCCATTTCTTTGCAGTAGTTTGTGTATCTTACTTCTTCATGGGAGAAAGGTTCATTCTCAGTTTCCTCAGTTTCTAGTGTTGCCTGAGATCAATGAACTTGCAGTTATGGTGAACAGCTGAGGGGTAGTAGCTTGTTTCCGCAGTGCAACCTGTTGATGTGTCAAGGCTGATCTCATGTTAGAACAAGGTACAAGGAGGATTTGATTCTTACAGGACTGGCAGAGAGTGTGAGAAGAGGCAACTTGCAGTGGAGTATTCCTGGTTTTAGCAAAGGTACATGCCACAAAAGGGAAAGGAGAGATGAGCTGTAGAGTTTGGTGTTTTTCTTTGGCACTCAGTGGTTTTGTAATGGCAGGGCGAATTTGTGTTCTTAGTGCCACTGAGCAATTTATTACGTGAGTCATCTCTGACAGAGTTGTGCTGTAGGAAGTATAAATTTATTTTGACAAACCATCAATACAGGCAATGAGCTGCATATAAATTTTATATTGCCCAAGTGTTTCTTGTCCTTCTCAGGCTAATATCCTTCAACTTCGGATAGCTAGAAGTAGAAACTGACAAAATGCAATTATAATGATGTGATCAGATTTTTTGGCTCTTTGCTTTGTTTCTTTCCTGTTTTCTAGAGTTATTTCTCGGATTTATTAACTTGTTTTATTTCAAATGTGTTATTTCTAGAAGGAAGCTTATGCTCAGGATTCTCAACAGCAATGTGTAAGCAGCACAGAAGAGACTTCAGGTATGGTGTGCTAATACTCTTAAGTTAGCAAAAGTCCACACTTGTGTATCTTGCAGTTACGCAAAGATGAATAAAAAAATTTAAAATGCTTTCATTGGCACGATTAATCAGTCTATTTCATTAACAAAAATAATGACCCACAGCACAGTGCCATTCCTCTCCCTATCATTACATTTCATTAAGAGAAACTAGACTTGGGAGCTTTTTGAATGGCACTTCATTAAGTTTAAATATCAGTGGAAGGGAAACTTCTTGCTCTCTCCTCCCCACTGTGAGCTCCTGCTGTTTACCTCATACTAGATTTAGCAGTTGTTAGAGCCTTTTATGAGTCTCTGACTCACTTATTTGTCAAAAATTGAACGTGACAAAGGGAGAGAACCTGTGTAGTTTTCCACTGGCTTAGTTGAGCTATAGTGGCTCAGGAAGTTGTCGAGTGAATGCCAGCGTTGGAGTCATGTCAGTAGGAGGGCTGGACTGTGCAAGTATGGAGCAGGGCAGAAAGGAGAAGAGTGGAAGAAAAGGGAATAAAACAACCAGACTTCCCTCTTTAGCTGTAGTGAGTCAGCAGATTAATGCCTAGCTGATCAGATGTGATGAAAAGTATGAAGGTGATGGCTGCTTTTCCCTACAACAAATTGAACTGGAGCTGATTTGGAACCAATACTTGTCTCGGGTACAGGAAAATCACTGTGTCAGAAGCCAAGAATACTTACTCTACATGGAAACTGCAGTCCAAAGTTGTAACTCCTGAGCATATGCAAAAGATAGGGCTAATACTTCTTAGACATCTGTTGTTATGCTCTGTTACTATTAGATAAAGAACCCAAGTGAGTTGAGGTTGGAATAACAGCAGCTTTATATCATCAAGAATGAGAGCAATGGAGCAGCACTGTTGTTTTCCATCTTTTGAAAACTTTACAAATGTTCTCTCCTTAAATTCATTCTAACGGATGGCAGTTGGCAGTTATCTGTTAATGTCCGTCTGTTGACTAAATTATTTATATTTTTCATTTATTAAGTTCAAGACTATTCTTCTCAGGTCTCTTCTGCAAGTCCACAGTGAGGGGAAAAATCCTTGTGTTTACCATCAAAACAGTAGACTTCTGCCATTTGAAGAACCTCTTAATATCTGACAGTTGCAATTAAAAACAGAGGACTATTTGGCCACAACTACACAAGATTATTAAACTGCAAATTGTTCTTTAATGCTAGAACACCCATTTAGAAAGCTCTTTCCCTACTAGGCATTTTTAATATTCTTCATTCTGAATGGTAATCAGGACTCCACTGCAATGAACAGGCTCCAGGGGGTGACGATGCGTATCTCATCGACGAGGAAAGGAAGCATATTGTCTCAAGAATACCTCCGATGCCTTTTTCCATGGAGAAATGAGTGCCTAAAATTTAATTACTCAAGGTGGGGAGGGCATGAAGAGAACAGTGTAATTTCAAACTTGACTAATAGAGTTTTGTTATTTCTTTATTTTCCTGAAAAAAATTATACTAGTGAACAACGATCATAGATGTCCAGAGGAAGAACAGACGTTCATTTTAACATTGGTGGAAATCCCAGCTGACTCAAAAGATTTTGATGCATCTGCTTTGCTGGAACAAACTTCAGAACCGTTACTACCAGCCCCAATACTTATCAGCCCAATAAATACAAGTGAAACAAGCGTGACTGAAGTGGAGAGGTAAATGCTTTGTTTTTGAGCAAAGTGAAACACTTTTTGTGAACCTTGATTGTTCCCTGAGTATGCATTACAGATTACAATTTCTTAAAAGAAGAAGTGCAGGAGGAAGTAGTTTTGGCAGACTGGTCAGAGAACTAAGAAAGTTAAAAGGGCTCTAATCAGATTTGAGAAAGATCTCATTAGTGGTTTAAAGTTAGTTTTAGTAGCTGAGATTTTGGTGTCAACTTTAATTCTGATTTATCCTTTAGAGCAACTCTTCCTTTTTAGTAGAAGTCATTTGTCCAGCCTTGGACAAGAGTGTATTTTGTATTATTACAGTACTTGAACAGTTTCATAATAGCTGTTTATTAATTGCTCTTCCAAATTTTTAGTGTAGATGGTCTTTGGAGAACATGACAAACAGTGGACGTAAATTCAGATATCACTTTCTTTAGTTTGTGCCGTGTTCAAAAGGCAGAAGAACTGAAAAACCAAGCAAATAATTACAGAATTATAGCTGCTTTGCAGTACTGTGATACAAAGGGTTTGAGTTTCTTTTACAAGGAGTACTCTTCAGTGCAGTGTAACAAAATTGTTATTTCAACATTACAGTTGAACTAAATCTCCTGGCTAGTTTGGGAGGAAAAAAAACAACAATCAAAGGAAAAAGACATTCTGAAGAATAGGAAGTGTTGCCAAGTTGTGAAAAAATTATTACTATATTAATGTAAGTCCTCAGATCATAACTAGAGGTGTGATGCAGTTCCACAGCACTGTGGAGGACCTTGCCCTGTGACATCAGATTTTAATGTCATTCCCTTAGCTACTGAAAGGATAGGTCCTTGAGTTAATTTTGGCTACACAATGTAAGAATTCTAACTCTTGTGGAACTACTGATGATAGACAGAATTGCTGACAGGCACAGTTAGGGTACATCTTCTCTCTCGCTGTCCCTTACTGCTTTGCCCTATTTTCCTAGTCTCTGATGCTTCCTTAGATGTCATGCTGCCTTTTGAGATCATACTGCGGGCGGTGGAAGGGTGTGAGGGTATGGGGATGAAGAGCCAATCGTGTGTATAAATAATACTGTATTTTAGGATTTTCTAGGGCAGTTAATCAGTTGACATATTTTTATATTTTATGCAAATATCAACTGGAGTTCAAATAGAACTGTTTCTAAAGTAACTAGATTCAATTATGACTATAAAATCTCAATTATCTGACTTAAGATTGCGCAGCAAAATGTTTCTTGGTAGCAAACAATACATTTGAAGTTAATATTGATGTTAAGTAAGAAAGAGTATCATGATAGATCCATGTGTAATTTCCATACAGAAATGTTATACAAAGTAAATTTTGGACTCTTGTAGTGTCACAATAATGACTTTCTATATAAACAGCATTGGATCCTTGACAACTGCAGCTGAAGAATTTGCTGCACCTTTAAACAGCAGTATGGAAACCAAACAACTAGAGAGTGCATTGTTAGAGCCCGTTCCAAATTTGCAGACAACTCAAAAAAGGTCAGCTGCTGAGCTTGAAGAAAATTATTTTCCTCCTGCCAAGAAAACTCGGTCTGATGTTGTAGTGGAAGATAACTTGGAAACCACTTATAAGGTGAGATGGTAGTTTGGTAAGTGAGTCTTTGTGCATAGTGTAGATGCATAGCATGTAATAGAGCATTTTAATTATATTTATTGTTTAATGGTGTCAATTGCTTAAAAACGTACCACCTGTACAACTTATAAAGAAAATCAACACCCATAGATTGATTTTTATTTTGAGCTCTACAAAAATTTTTGGGCTGTTGATTTAGTATTAATTTTTTTGGAGAATCTGTAGGCTCTCAGGTTTTTTTTATTAGGCTTCCTAGTAGGCAGACTGGTAATATGTCTTATTTGGTTCATTCACCCCAGCATTTCTGGCAGTGACATTGTGGGAGGGAAAACTCTGGCTGTGTACTGGATGACTGGCAGACTGTCTAGGTTCACTGAACAATGTTATGATTCCTCATGGTGTCTGTTACACGAAGAAGTTGTTAGAGATATTCATACCATTTTTTAACATAGCAGGTAGTAGTTTAAAAGAACAAGCTGCAAATAAAAACTGCCCAGCATGTTTCCAGCTGCCCTCTGTGCTTTTAGAGTGTGACCAAGCTTGTGGCAGTGACTACCATTCACTTCTGTGAGTAAGCTAAGATTGTGTAGTGTGTCTGGGTGAGAGAATGGGTGATAATTCCCCACATGATTCAGAGAGCTTTTCCTGGAAGGTTTGGATAACAGTCCTTTTCTTTGACCTCTCATGTTGACATCCTTGAGTCATTTGTCATAAGAACACCTTGAGAAGCCTGATAAGGAAATGAGTTAAGTGATGAATGATACTGTACTAAAGATGTATCACTCTTGTTCTTAGAAGTGTACATGCATGATATGTCTATATCAACTTTCATTTTCTCTTCTATATTGAGGGAAATAAAGAAATAACTTCTTTTTTTTTCTGTTATAAATGCAGGGTTATTCAATTAAATCCACAAATGCTCCAGTGGTAGCTTCTGGTAGGTAAACTTTAACTCGTAAAACAAAGTATAATGAATGTAAATGCATGATACACCAGTACTGGTTGTCATGCTTTATAGTCCTGTCTGAGGCTATGTGACAAAAAAGTAGAAACAAATTTTCCCAGTAGTACCCTAATACCACTGTTCCATGTTTTCTGCTATAAGCTGAATGTGTTGAGTTACATAACTGGCTGTTAATTTGATAATGGTCCTAAAAACATTGCTATAGCTAGTCTATTTGTGAAATTTGGGAGGTTTTTTGGACTAAGCATAATACCTTCTCTTAAGCAAGTATTTCCACCTGTTGGAGAACACTAGTAACCACAGGTATGAACTTGTACTTTAACCACACTATACAAAAATATTTTTATTTATTTCGTATTTCTCTTTTAAAAAAACACATGCACAGTGTAATTGACTGAAAGCTTAATTTGCCTCTGAAAAATCAGAGGGAAAGTAGAGTTGCTGACAACACATTCTTCAGCGATCAGAGCCTGCAAAGGGTTTGGAGAACTACTTTTTGGCCCTGAAAATTACTTTAAAGTGAAATTGTGGAAGCTAAAATACCTAGATGACTTGACTAAGTTCTGTGGTGTGCTGTGAAGGATGGGGATGGTTGTGCGGTAAAACCACACTTTTACCAGCTTTTCCAGCTTTTCCCCATGACATGTAATATCTTACAGACTTTAAAAGTAGACTGTGAACTTCCAATTCTTAGTGATGACTTCAAAAAATAAAATGACAAAAAAAAAAAAGTTGAACAAAATTTCAGCCCTTCCTTTGTAACGGTGCAGGCCATCTTAACATCACATGCATCTTTTGGGCTGTTGTGTTATCACTGAAGTTAAGTAACAAGTCCTTGAATGACTCGCAACTCCTTTTACAGAGAATCCTTTTCGAAACACAGAGGCTTCAGGAAAGGAAACCTCCAAGTTGGTGTCTGAGTCTTTGTCACCACTTGCTGAGAGAATCCAGCTTGAGACTTTGGAGAATTTAGGGAAAGCACCACTTGAGAATTTGGCAACCGAACAGGAAGAGGAGGTGATGCCCAGATTAACCTCTAATAGAAAAGTAGAAATAAGTGGACAAGTTAAACATGGGGATGTGCATGAATCTGGACAATTGGAACATACTGGAAGCCTGGCATCATCTTCAAAAACTCCATTACTCAGGTATTTATGCAATAATGTTCTGTCAGCCTTTCCTGTAAAAAAGACCTTGTTTCCATATTGAGGGTTTTATATCCTCTTTTCACTTAGTATTACAAGAAGGGCAGTACCGTTGTTTGAGACCTGCATGGCTCAAAGTTCCAGCATCTATCCTCTTCAGCAAATTAGAAAGGATCAAACTGTCTGTTTTGAAGTTTGAATTATATTATTCATTACATGAGCAGATTGACCAAGGGACACTACTGATGTATGGTGTGTCTGTTAAGACACTTGTGAGACAGATATCTGTTGGCTATGATACAGATTTAGGGTAATCGTTGTTTTCCTTAGCTCAGTCTAACGTTGTGATATATACACCCATCCACTCGTTTTGATTTTTGTCCTGCCAATAAGATTTGTTACTGGTACAGTACTCAGCACACTGGATTTTTAGGACTAACTTAAGATGCGTCATTTCCCTAAAGGAGTTTCAGTCTTGACAGCTCAGAGGATATTTCTCTTATCTATCCATCTGACTGTGGGTTTTTTTAGTATACCTCTCTATAAAGTTTAAGTGTTTTGAGTTCCTGGTCTCTATTGTTCTTGCTCTCACTGATTTTGATTGTGGTGCTCTGCTGATCTCTTCTGATCCTGTTGTCTCCTTTTTCATTATGCTTGTCCGAGTACCAAAACTGGTTATTTGTGCCTGGGACACCCACAGCAATTGGGTAATGATGCATTAACATCAGAATCCTGGCCTTAAAGTTTACTTTCTAAGTTGTAAACTCTTAACAACATGAAAAGTTGATACTCTCTGTACCTCCTTCATCACTGTGACTTACTGTAAGTTCAGTGGTACTAGGTATGACGCTGTTGACAGGCTGAAACCCTGCAGAAGATAGCCTTCTTTCTGATAATCTTCTGTGGCCCCATCCTTGGGAATGACGTTTCTTTTTCTATTGATTACATGGAGGATGCTCTTTTCAGTTCATTCTTTAGAAGTATGTCTCCATTCTTCTTGGAATAATACAAAGAGACAAATCTCTTTGTGAAGATATGCTAGGTTTTTAGAGGCTCTGGTTTAGTAGCACATAGTAGGTTCCTGTTCTCAGGGTTGGAGATTGTCAGTAGTCTCTGTAACTCTGTGAAAGACTCTTGTGCCAGAATATTCAGTAATACAAAAGCCGTTCTCTTTTTTTTTTTTTTTGTTAGAATTTTCCTAGATCTCGGAGGTATGTGTTTGTTTCCAGTAGAATGAATTGGACTGCTGTAATATAATTTACATCTTTGTGGAGCAAACCTGTGACATTTGGACTGTATTTGTTTTGAACAGGGGTGGACGAAAACCGTTGGGATTTTTATCTTTAATTTGCAAAAAAAGTAGCTCTGAATCTGCAGAAGATAACAAAGGGAATAGAGGGAAGATCCAAAAACCTCGGATTGTGGCTCCAAAGCGAAGTCTAAAAAAGCCCACTCCATCCACTAAGGATGATGGGGAATCTTGTTCCCTTCCTTCTGCAAACACATCATCATCCATGGAGCATAAGAATGTACCTGCTGATGCTGCAGTTACGGTATGTGTTTACTTCTGAATGCCCTTGTGTTTTTGAGATGCGAAGAACAGTGAATTAGTTGTTTCAGGAGTGGGCATATAGCGCTCGTTTTGAGAGATGTGACTGCTCCAGCAAATAACTCTTGACTTGTGCATGTCTAGGAAGCTGATAAGGGAACTAAGCTGTTTTTTCTCTGCACATGAATCTGCTTGTTTCCCATTTTCAGGAAACTGAATTTTTTGTCTAAACTTTTTACCTAAATTGGAAGCTGAAGTGCATATATGTATATACACACACACATATACACACACACAGAGAAACAAGTTCAGACTGTTCTGAGCAGCCTTTTCTGTTTCTATTAGGTTCCAAGTACCGAGCCATTGGAGAAGCCACCCCTTTGTGTTAAAGATCAAGAGAAGGAAGAGGAGCCAACCAGAATCTCTGAGTATTTTTTCAGTGACATATTTATGGAAGTGGATGATTCAGAATAGCAAATTGGCTTTATAAAAAACTGGAATCTGACAGTATAGCGCAACAAGGGAAGAAGAGTATTTTTACAAAGTTCTGATTTGTTCTGATGCGGATTATGCCACATTTACTGTCAGCCAACCTTTTGTTAATAAATTCCATAAAGATGAAACGGATTCCTTCTGAAGCGACCTGGATACTTTTAAAATGTTGACATCTGAACCACTACATGGATGTCACTGGACCAGACCAGCAGCTGCTGGCTTATAGTTTTCTTGTTTAGGTGCCGATAATGGATGCGTGACTATCTTACAGAAAAGTGCAATGAAAAAATGCTTAATCTTGTGACAAGTATCCTTTTGAATTTTAATGCTAAGGCTTGTGGTACAGGTTATACAAGTTCTTTACTTCTTTTTGTGAAGTATGTTACATCAGTGTGTTAGAAGGAGGAATGAACCTTTTATGTAATCTCTGTAGATTGGGACACAAATACTGGAAGTAGTGTAGTAAATGAAGTAGTGTAGTAAATACATAGATATGTTCAGCACTGCAGGTATTTGTATTAGCATCTCCAAATGACATATTTTTGTAAGAGCTTTTGATTCCAAAAATTAAAAGATCCTAGCCTGAAAAGTTCCTTAAAAATGTATTGAGAACAACTGAAAAAACACAATTTACTAAAAGATGCTACACAATATTAACCTTTGCAACTGTCTTACTGGAGTAGGAGGAAGACATTAATGTTTACTAATGTAAATGCTAATTTCCTTTTAAATTTGAAAATGAGGGGATATATACCATTTCTTTTCCTTGGTTTTACATGTAGATATATGCTGACTTCGTGGTTTCCCTGGTGCAAAGTAGCACAAAGAGACTGAATTTTTAAACCATGACTATACAATGTGTTTGCTTGGGGGATTTGCTACTTTGAAGCAGTTGAATTTTAATTGTTTTCCTCATGTTGCATGTCTACTTGTACTGTAACTCGCTATAAAATGCTGGTGTAGCTTTAGATTTTAGTCTAATTTTTTATGTGCCTGATCAAGAAGATTGTCTTGATGAGGTAATGAAGTTCACACAGTCTCAGAGTCAGGTGGTCACTGAAAGATTCAGTATTTATTCTGAAACTCCTTATTACACAAAAATGACTGTGTAGATTTAAGTAGTCTAAATTTTTCTCCTGTTACTTAATTCCATCAGGTACTTTTGCAAAACAAATTATTTATAGAAAGTGAAACTGATGTTTAAATGATATTGTTATGCTCTCAAGAAATCTGTCTTCAGCTTTGGATTTGGATAATCACTTACTGGCAAATATTTTCATATAAGTGTCTAGTTAATTTTTAAATACTCGATGCAGCTTGAGAATGTTTGCCTTTTCAGAAGTTATTGGCAAGGCTTCTGAAGGAGCCTGTAAAATTTTGTCAATAAGGAAAAATACACAGAAAAGCTACTGTTACTGCAAATTGCTATGTTAGCAGCCCTCTGTCAATCAAATGTCGCTAGCAGCAGCATCTTCTTGAGGTGATGTTAAGGGACCAACAGTCCCAGTGTCAAGTAACTTACTTGAAAGCATTCTGTCAACTCCCCTTCCCCCAAAAAAACCCCCCAAACCCCATCACCAACAACAGTTTCTGATTAGTGCTTTGCCTAATCCATTTAACTTGAAATGTTTATCTAAATATTGTCTTACCGTAAACCTTATGAAATAGATTAATCTATACATAAACCTCCATGTACTGTTTATCTTGTAGGTACTATTTTATGTATGCAAGTGTTTAGTTCCTGATACATGTGGCATGTTTAAATCACTTGCACTGATAGAGCCTAAAAATAGATTTGTGGGGAGTGGCTATAAAATAATTGCCCTAAGTACTTTCTGAGGCGATAACCATTCTGCAATTAGCTGCATACATTTTAGCTTGCATTCATATTACAAGTAAAAAAAACCACCCAACTATTTCATTGCTAAGATTTAAGGTGCCTTATCTACCTTGTTAATTGGGGCTACACATTTTTTCCCTGCAGTAAACCACATGCACTTTGTTAGAGGACCTTTTTTTAAAGAGCAGATTTAATTTGAATAGAGATAAGACAACTTTGTGTTCTGTTTTGTGTGTGGAAGTTTTATAATGGTGAAGGATGTAAGAAAAGATAGGTGAAATCTCAAGGCCTGTTAGTTTAGAGTTTTTACAAAGTTGCGGCATAAGACTGCTTTGCTTAAGAGTTGTCCGGCACCCTGTATCATCGCATATAAGCTTTCTGTTTCAAAGAAAGTAGTCGTATTCTATATGTAAATTATGTGAATAAATTATTTTATATTACCTGCGTTTCAGTTTGTCGGAGCATCAGTTGCCGTTTCTACCTGCGGGCTGGATGCGGCTGCGGCACTGGGATGTGCACAGGCAGCCCTGCTTTCACAGGGGCTTTCTGCTGCGGCCTGGGGGCGTTTGGGCTTCATTTATTTGGTATCTGACCTCCCCGTGTTACCTCTCTGTAAATACTGTAGCTTTCCTTGAAAGGAAACTGGGATGCTGGAAAACAGCAAAACTTTCCCACAAGATTTAAAAAAAAAAAAAAAAAATCTGCACCCATAGCATCTCTGCATTTAATGACAAAACATTTCTAAGAAGGGCAAGGGTTTTTCTGGGTCGCACAAGTGATATTTTTTTTTTTTCCAAAGGGAGTTCTTTAGAATTACTTCGCACCGAGGGCCGCGGGGACCAACGGAGCACGCAGTTGCGGCGCCGGTCTGTAACTGGAAAGGGCCGAGTTTCTTTGGGTTTTTTGTTTGTTTCGGGTTTTTTTCTCGTTTTACGAGTTTGATCCCTGAAGCAACAGGCAGGGCGGGGCCCGGCAAGAACGCTCCGGCCCGGCCCTGCCCGGCCCCG
>KZ505676.1:982958-997081 GCA_002844005.1 Limosa lapponica baueri
GCCAAGTTCTGTTAATTTCATTGAGGTACCGTGTAAAGAGAACCTGGGTTTGTACCGTCGTCTGCCTCATTATGGATTTTATTTTTTTTTTACACCTTTTTTTTTTTCCAAATCGGAGTGCCATCTCTTTCTGCCTTTTCAGCGTTGAGGAGCTGATGGATATTGCACGAATGAAGTGGAGGCAGGGAGTTTGTGGGCGGTTGCAGGTGCTGCCTGATGATTTCAGAGTTGGAAATTTTATTGTATTTGCAAGTTGATTCCTGAGTTGAAGACAAGTGGAATAGTTTTAGAAAGTCACGGGCGTGCCTCCAGAGAATGGGATACCATCAGAAAGAATCATCTCTTGAGGAGGAATAGGTGGAATTCCAGTTGTCTTTACAAAGGGAACAGTAGTTGTATCTGGTGTAAATTGTTTTATTTTTAAAGGGTCACTATTAATGTCATCATAGTCAAGATAAAAATCATGTTTACAGTTAGGCTGAGAAAAACAGTTTGGGGCATGGATCGAAATGGGTCGGAGGGCATGCGTTTGTTTTCAGATTTGTTCCGAGTAAAATACCAAACAGCAAGTGAAGTGACAGCATGGATTGTTATTGAAATAGTTCTTTTCATTGTGTGTTTGGTTTTGCAGGAACTAAATTTTCGAACAGAAGTTAGGGGACTGAAATGTCTAAAATTTCAGTATATGCACGTATGTACACACATACAAAGCTTCTGTAAATAAAGTGCATATATATATGTGCGTGCATATTCATATTTTGCATACCAGAAACCAAAGAGTAATATTTTAATAAATGTATTTATTCAGCAAAGCTGTTACTAGATTTGCATTTGTGTGTATGTGCCTCTTGATCTCAAAAAAACCCAAGGCTTGGTACAATAGCTAATAGTGTTAGTATTTGGTAGGAATGATTTATGGAGCACTGTAAATGCGTGTAGTGCTTTACAGACGCAAAGAGCTGAAGTCCCTGCTGTGAGGCACTTAACCATCTGAAATAAAAGTAATACAGGGAGTAACAGTGCAAACACAAGAAGGCATAATGGTACATGATGAAGGTCTTGCCGCCTTTAGCTAATGTTTGCCTTTCTGGCTGTGAATTCAGCTAGACAGGCTGGCCTTCATAATGTAAACTGTCTTTCAAACCAGACAGGTAAAAAAGAAATTTTAAAATGAGTGAGTCTAAATTCTGGAAAATAAAGGAAAATCAGTGCAAAGCTTCCAAGGATTAGCTCTTACAGCCGCTTTGCTTGTGGAGCAGTAATTCGGTTAGCTCGCGCAATAACTGCAGGATTCATCTGTAGGTTTTGCCCCTTGATTTTGCTTTAAAGTTTGTAGAAGCCCTCTTATTAACAGCAGGATTTTATAGAACTTGCTGGCGCAAGGGCCAATTTCCAGAAAGAACTTGAGTCACTTCACTGGCCTTTTTGTCATTAATTAATGAAGACCCCACAAATATATGGTGCAACCAGGACATTTGGTTCTGAGAGGAGCCCTTCCTATGTGTATTCAAAACCCACAGTAAGATTTCAAGGCATCTTTACTTTTCCTTTGGAAAGTATAATGATATTGTGTTCTGGTTAAAGGAATGAAAGATAAGAATAGAAATTAAGTGCATTTAAGCAACTCAAATATTTGAGTGAAATATTTTTTTATAGATTATCTAAAAAGCCCTTTCACAATTTTTCATGTAGAGTAGCTAAAAAAGCTACAGTGAGCTGTTAATTCAGAATCTAATAAACAAGCCTGTGATGGTGATTGCTGTGGCCCTTTTAATTTCCTCTGCCATTTTTATATTAGAGGTGAGTTTTCAAGTTCAGTACTGTGTGCAAAAGGTGAGTGCTCCTGGAGAAAACAGACTACACAACAAGGAGAAATGGGGAAAATATTTTCTGTGTAATGCTGTGAAATGAGCCTGCTGGACAAGCTGAATGCTCACACATGCCATAAAATTGGGTGTTGTGACAACTGCAGATTTTTAAAAGTATGGAATTACAGTGGCTGTTTTACAGACTTTTTCACAGGGGAAAAAAAGTTAACTTGTAAACAGGGCCTTTTGGAAAGGATTAAAAGCAGGTTTTGTTTTCTTCGGTGTTGCATGGGGCTGTGTGGCTGCAGTTAGTGTCCATAGTCTGTCCTAGGAGCCGCGGAGGATGTCATTGCAGTGTGATTGCACAGGTTAGAAGGAACAGTTGTAGAGGTAGGTAGGTGTTGGAGCTGTGCTGTGGGTGAGGCAGGGAGAGGGAGGATTAAAGTATCAAAAGAAATAGACCAAAGGGGGAATAATGTGCTGGACATACTGATACGGCCTTGCACAGGAGGGAGGAGATGTAGAAGTCTGGTGACCTCCCGTGCCCTCAGTAGTCGGGAGGCTGTGTGGTGGCACCACACATCAGAGAGACTTCATTAGCTGAAACTGGTATCTTGAGATGCATCAGGTGTTAGTTGGTGATCGTGTGGTACAAAATTCATACAAGTGCAGGCTGTGAGCCGTTTGCAGATGGTGCTTCGTTAGAACACGGGGAGACCTTCCCAAGAGCCAGCAGAGGCACAGGAATTGCACTTAGTCTTTCAATATATCACTTGATCTTGCTGGACAACCTCCAAAAGCTGACCTTGCCTATGAACTGTGTATGCCCGCTGATAAAATTGCTAAGTCCTGTTTTCAACTGATACTTTTTTACCTTTCAATAGAGTATTTTTAGTGTATTTGTAGCAATTACAAAGAAGGAGAAATGGGTTCCTTTGGAAGTCTTACTATGCGGCTAAACCACTTTGAATGCAAGGTACCTATGTACGTATTTTTATTTTCTTTCTGCTTTGCATCTTGGTGCCTTTCAGTGACTAAGACAGAGCTGAACAAACTTAACTGCAATCGTAGTTGCTTCTAGGGGAAATGTTGATTCTGAGTGTTCAAGACCAAATATAATAAGTCATCAGATTGGTTTTTTCTGTCAAAGTAGACTCTAACATCTTCCAAATGCAAATTAAACATGATTTTTTTTTTATGCAGCAGTTAACATGTTCTTCTATTGCAATTACACTTTTCAAAGAGGTAACATAGTTCTTAGTATGTCTGAAAAAAAATTAAACTTGACTAATACCTTTTAATTCCTAAGAAATAGTAAAAACTGTTGTAATGAGCCCATAGAGTTTTGGATAATTCTGATAGAAATGATGAGCTCAGTACTGGATCATTCATCTTCAAAACTAAGAGTCTTTGTATTTCTAAGAGGGCTATTGGCAAGAAAACCAGACTTCCTGTTTCTTAAAAGCTTTGTTTTAACCTTAAGTTCTACCTAAACAACAAGAATGTAAAAGTGTTTATGAAATTCTGTTTGGTCTAGGTCACCCATCTTCTGGTACAAGAGACATAGCAGCACTTAATTTGAATCTGCATGATGTTTTTTTTTAAATTAGATTTGAAGAGCAAACAAACCTGTAATAAAAATTAACAAAACCTGAAAAATAGCACTTCAGCTCTGTAATGACTAATTCTATTTTTGTTTATTAAATTTGGAACCAGTCTCTCACAATCCTAATGCACTCAGAGTTTTTGTGAAGCTTGTTTATGAAATACTTCGGGATGCTTGAGGAAAGCCAATACATAGTTAGAAACATTATTACTTTAACGACGATACGGAGACAGTATTTAATAAGGTAAAATGAAATTTGGAAGGGAAATAAATCTTTTTCTTTCTGTGTTTCTTCATTAAAAAATAATACAGTCACTCTTGGTTAAACTTAAAATGCTGTTTTGTTCCCCACTTAGGAAAACTATGAACGAATGAAAGCACTGGTAACTGAACTCCAAGAGCAAGCAGAAAAAATCAGATTAGGTAAGTATAATAGTCTCGATTTTCGAACACTTTTTAAATTTGGTCCAAAATGCAGTTTTGTTCTTTGGACTTTTTTCCGCTTTAACCAGTTCGTTCAGATACAACACATTTGCTGGATTATGGTATACACACTGAAATTTTAGCTTATCTGTTCAAATCTAGGTTTAATATCTTCTGTCAGCTGAAAATCTTAAACCGTTTACGTCCAAGCTACTGGTTCAAAATTTAGGGGTTTTTTTAAGTGACTCAGGCTAGCTAAAAAAAAATATCCATACCATTAGCACTTCTTTGTTTACCACAGGATGTAGTGTGTTAACGTATTTTTTTGTTTACCAGTTGAATATCAGAGTAATATCCTAAGGCAAGCAAATCCATAAATTACTGGAAGCAGACATAAATGAAAGCAAGGCTGATTAGTCAATCAGAAGATTAATTTTGTTGCCAGAGAGACAGAAAGTCAGCAAGTAGATAGGAAAAACTGTCTTTCAGAGTCAGTTAATTTTTAATCATTTAAGATCTTAGTAATCAATGGAATGTAAGTTTCTAATGGCAATATTTTTTAAAGTAAATAGGATTATTAACAAAAGGTTTTTACTGATACACTTTCCACTTCACCTGCTTCCTTGCTTCATCCACTGCTGCCTGCTTTTATAACAAACTGGTCTGCCTCTTTTTGAGTTGCATGTTAGTCTCTTCACATGCAGAGAGGATTTTCAGAGACCCTAGCTGCAGTTGTGCTGGCAAACAAAAGCATGTCTGTAATAGTTTAAATGATTGAAATCTGTGTTTCATCTTTCGTCTTCTTGACTTGTAAGACTACCTGAATTAATTACAGTTGACTGTAATTAATGGGGACAATAAAATGAAAATGGTTTATGAACGCTTAACTGTGCTGGCAGAAGTTAAGCATGCAGCTTTAATTCTCCCCTTGTTGTGTCTGTCATGATACTGTTTGTCTCTTCCTATACTGTTTCTTACCTAATGCAGTTTCTTTTACAGCTTTGGAATGGAACACAGCTAACATTTTGTGCTCTTTCTTTGTAAGAGCTGTCTTTCAGAGGATGGGCTCTTGCTTGAGGTCTTTGTAATGAATGCTCTGTTCTTTTTCTGTTATTTCAGTGGGCAGGGCTTTTGTGAACCCATATCCCATTCCACTGAGTAACCCCCAGGTGTGAAATGGGAAGGTCCCTGCCCCAAAGAATGCACAGGCTGTCATAAATTATAACAGACGGATTTCTGATAGCAAGCACAAGAAGCAATGGAGATACTTTTAGTCTCTGTGACTGGCAGCAATCATAGCACACCAGCAGTCACAGTGAAGTTTGTAGAGACATTACTGTAAAGGAGAAATTAAGAAGGGATTTCGAATTAAATGCCTCCAAGTTTGTTTCATTGTCAGGGACGCTGCTTCTCACAGTCTCCAGAATGGAGGCAAGCGTAGGATAGGGCAAACATCTTGGATCTTGGAAGAGAAATGTTCAGGAGAACGGCGACAAGGCCTGGAGGGCAAGCATTTGTGATCAGTGTGTGAAGAGGGGGAGTGCACAGAGATGACAAAAGTCACAGGATGGAAAATTATTTTTGCAGCATCAGTCTGGGTGTAAATGAGAAAGGCAAGATGGAGGTCAGAGAAAATGTCGCAGTTATCATGATGTGGGATGTTGAGAACTTGGATGAGAGTATTAGCTCTGTGGGTGGATATAGGAGATTGTATCTTAAGAAACTTGTACAGAAGGAATTTACAAGATTTAGACTTAGGCTGGATGTAGAGACCTAATGAACAGGCTGAATCAGAAATAAATTGTGGGCTCTCTGGCATGCCTAACAGGTAGGAAATGATGTGCATAGTGATCAGGGAAGGAGGTGAGAGAAAGAGCTTGAAAGCTAGGCTTAAAAGCTCTGTTTCAGTGATGCTTAGCTGACAAATCTTGAAGTCTCGGGAGAAATGTTAGCAAAATAGCACCTTCTTTATTTTGGACAGGAGAGACAATTTTAGAGTGATGAGGCGGATCAGTGATCTGTCTACATAGAGGGACAATGTTTGTATAAGCTGTTGTTATATGGAGGCTGAGCTGTGTCAACAAATCTTACATATTGAATGACACAAAGCTCTAGAGAGGAAAAGACATGATTTAGGATGACCTCAAGTAAAGGATTGAAATGAAGCAAAGATAAACTTGATATTAAATGCTGTGTGTGTGTGAACTCCACTTACAGTTTTGGAGTGATCTAAGGAAATGAATTCAGACTCTGTTGGGTCTTTCAAGATTGGATTCAGCATAGCTATTTTGAAACAATTTTGAGGAATAGTATTTTTTGCAGTTCTTACTGGTGTGCTTTTATCTGTGTTTTTGTGTTTTCAGCCCTTCTGTTCATTGCCAAGCAGAGGGGGAAAGTTTCAGACAACTATGTTTATTAAAATCTTTACCTCAAGACTAACTATAAAAAATGAGGGGGGAAATGTAGTAGATTCTGAAAAGCAAGCATTTTTATCAATATCTTAAATCTGTTTGAAGTGGAAAACATTATTTATTAAATTCATTATTAAGGTCCATACTTCAAAAACTGGGAACTCATCAGTGCTTCCATTCTAAGTTTTAATATAAGTGGTGATTTGTCTATCTGTGTCCATAGTAAATCTAGCAATTTACTATTGTATCACAGGAGGTGGAGAAAAAGCTCGTAAGCTTCACACGTCAAGAGGAAAGCTGTTGCCCAGAGAGAGAATTGACAGGCTTATTGATCCCGGGTAGGTACTTTTGTTTTTAAAAAACACTTCAGGTTCTTTTTTGCAGGTAAGTACTGCAGCAGGCTTGTTTTTTCTTTAGTTTCCATAAACACTGGCAATTAACACAGTTGAAATTTTACAGAAGTGTTCTTTGAAATATCTCTTTTAAAAAAAAAGAAAAAACTTCATTTTTAAAAAATTAACATTTTAAGTGAGATTCAATGGCAAATATGGCCAGTTCCTTTTTAAAATTGTGTTATATTTGTCATTATTCAGGTCTCCGTTCTTGGAGTTCTCCCAGTTTGCAGGTTACCAGTTGTATGGTAATGAAGAGGTACCAGCAGGAGGCATTATCACAGGCATTGGACGAGTATCTGGGTGAGAGTTACCAGTGATCTACATTATTTATGATATGAAAAATAAGAAGGTATAATTTTTTTCAGTTTCTAGTGTTAAGCTGTTAGCGTTTTTAGCGTTTCATTTGTGACACCCAAAAAATCAACAAAGTTTGTATCTTAATTTATTCAGTCAGCAAAAAGGAAGTGATTTTATGTATTTTTTGGTTAGTTTATCCCATATTAAAGCAGAATACACATAAGAGTTTCTAGTTACCGATGAAGGAAAGAGATTAGTGCATCTGTAAGGCAATTTTCAAAAAATACGACAATATTCTAGGCTAAGAATTAGTTTTGCTTGCTAAAAGTACGTCCAGGACTGTTGTTGGAATTGAATATGATGCTATATGGCATGATTTTAGGGAGTTAAGGGATGGTGAAACAGGGCACCATAGTGCTGAGACTGCTGTTACAGTGTGCATTGGAGGGAGTGCCGGTGAGGACAGCTCTTCTTGAGCGTCAGGGCTTCGAGAGTCCTTGGCATGTTGACTTCTTAACCAACAAACCTACTTACTCATTAGAAATACTTCTCTCTTACAAACTTGCTTTATTTTCAGGGTGGAATGCTTGATTGTTGCTAATGATGCAACTGTCAAAGGTGGTACATATTATCCCATCACTGTTAAGAAACATTTACGTGCTCAAGAAATTGCAATGCAAAATCATCTCCCTTGCCTATATTTGGGTAAGTCCCACTGCAGAAATGGCAAATGTCCTTTGTTAAAGGCAGCTCAGGATCTCTGGATAAGACACTGCTTTTTTAAATAAATGTTTTTGAGACCGATGTGTCCCTAGATTTCATTAACTAGGTATGTATTTTAGACACACATATTCAAACGAATTTTCATTAATACTGTGTTACCTCTACAGCCTGGTGGCAATTCTTAACTGGAGGGCACCTGTAGCTTTCCCAGCACCATCTTCTGCAGTGCTGTAGGGCTCAGTTCGTAAGACGCAGAAACAACTGTGCCACTATGTCACTTCTTCCTTATGATTCTTCTGTCATGATTGAGCAATCCGTTCTATAGTTTCGTCCAGTCTTAATTCGAATTACAGTTTAAAAAAAAAAAAAAAATTACTTTGCCTTTTGGTGGAGCATGTAGCTGTATAAGAGACCATACCGCAGAAATAAAAAACTCTCAGTGCCACAAGCATCAATGATAGTTTGGATTAACAGATTTTTACCATTTGGGATGAATTTTTCTGAAGCAGAAATTTCATTGTATAGGATTTTGAATTTTGAGTTTAGTCTACTAAATCAGTATTTTGCCAGACCTTCATGTAAATTTTACTTATGTATACTTTTATTAAAGATTAAGATCAGTGCACCAAATGTCTTTAGTATATTACAGGTAGTATTTTCTTAGCCTGGTTTTTTGCAGAATACAAGAGCTTTCTGCCAGTGTCTGTCTTTCAGCCTCAATTCTCAATCTAATAACTTTTGAACCCCTTTAGCCATTTTCAGACGGTTTTGACAGAGAGATTCAAGAGAGTGTGTATTCCTGTGGATTTTGTGTAAATTAGCATCAAAGGAGAAAGACCCTTCTGTGGTTTCCATTTAAAAAATAGGGTCGGTTAGTCCTCATCTGTTCTACTTGATTTAGCAGCTTACATAGCAGCGGAGAGGTATTAATTGGTTTGCCAGTTGGAATGCTTGTGTTAGTTAAATAGTCAACATAATTGTAGGTCCTGGCCAGCATAAGTGTTTGTAATTTCTTGCCCTGCTGGCAGGCCAAACATGCAAAGAACACCGATAGAAGGATTAGGAGAAA
This sequence comes from Limosa lapponica baueri, assembly GCA_002844005.1. Classification (NCBI taxonomy): domain Eukaryota; kingdom Metazoa; phylum Chordata; class Aves; order Charadriiformes; family Scolopacidae; genus Limosa; species Limosa lapponica. The sequence continues at coordinate 991,691 of KZ505676.1, forward strand.
TGTGACCTTGAAAGTATTGGTGGGGTGGATACACCCATGGAGGGTGTGGGTGGGGACTTTATGGGATTGTCAGACTGTGATTGAGTGAGTCTTGGAGGTGAGGGGAGGTCTAAGTTTTATCTTTGTTGTAAAAAACAGAAGAAACTTAGCTTTGCTGTTTGCAAAACAACTGTATGATTTTTTTGGTCTGAATTATCAGCAAATTCTATCTGTTCAGATAACTTATTTTTTTAGTGAGTTGTCAGTGAGCAATTGTGTGTGATTCTACTGTTTTAAGATATTACGGAATGGAATGAGGAACTGTGGGACATAGATATGCCTTTGAAACAAAAGTTCAATTTTTTTTACTCCACCTTTGAGATATATAGTCCTTGTATACATACTGCTCGTCACTCAAACCTGGTGAGTTATTTTACCTTTGCAATTTCTGTGCCTGGGCTTGTTTCAGTTCATTTCAGTTATGCGATCAAGAGGGAGCGCTTTGCAGTCATTCAGCACTTTGCTGACAATGTAATTTTCATGACATTTGAACTGCCTTTTCCCTCAGTGGTAGCCGCCTGGGTGTTAATTCTGATATGGGTACCTGGTGCCATTTGTCACCGAGTCAGTCACTGGTGTGACTGGCATTTTCTTTTGTGTCCAGGGGTGGTCCAGTTCATGACACTGGTGTGTTGACCAGATTGGGGTTTGTCTAGTTGCTGGAGTTGATGCTGGTTTGGGAGAGCGGTTCTGCAAGGGCTGGGGATGGAAACAAAACCCTGCTTCACGGTAGAGCAGCATGAGAATGTGCATGTGGATTGTTGCTTGTAGGTACAAATCAATTACCAGGAGCCAGAGTTCTCAGAGTTGCTTGGCCTCCTTTGCATTTCCTTCTGTGCTTCTGTCCTTCTTTGGAGTCTTACGATGTATTTTCATTATTTGTGAGTGGAGAAGTAGCTGCAGTTGGAGACCTGTAAGCTGGAGGGCACATCATGAGGCAAGGACACATAATAAATGAAGGTCCCTAAAGATAGTACACGGTCTTTGGTATATCTGTATAAAGAACACATGCTATCCCTCTTGAACTCAGTGGTGGTTAGTCTCACCCTTTTCTGTAACTTGTGACAGAATTGCAGTAGAATAATTGAGTTAAAATTGTACATTGAAAGTGTTCTTAGTTTAAATATTTTGCAGTAAGATGAGTTTAGAAGTCTCTAAAGGGAGGGACAATTGCATCTCTAAGCACATCTGACTTTATTTTCCATTAGAATGATTGGGATGGATGTTATTTTCTGGAGGGAGGGCATTTACTATTTTTCTTTTTATTTTCCAGAAGAATATCCTAATAGACTTAAAGTCATGGAAATACATATAGAGTTAGTGATAGTAGTTGCTGTAGATTTTAAGTAACATGCAGATACTTTACCCACAACTTAAATATATAACACTGTTCAAAGACATGGTAATGTATTTTCATTCACTCTAGTTGACTCAGGAGGAGCAAATTTACCTCGGCAAGCAGAAGTATTTCCAGATCGAGATCATTTTGGCCGTATTTTCTATAATCAAGCAATCATGTCCTCACAAGGAATTCCACAGGTAATTTGCTTTTACTCAAGAATGAAATGTACTAATTAATTTTTATGTTTGCTGCCTTTATCTGGCTTCAAGGGTTGTAACTATGCGTAGCTTTTGACAGCACCGTGTTGTGCTGACCTCTTGGCTGAGTCTGATTGGAGGCACTGCAAACACAGCAACAGTCCAGAAAAAGTCATTATAGTTTTGAAGAAGCTGTCTTCTTTCTTGGCCCTAGTGTTAATGACATGACCTACCTGCTCCTGTCTTGGAGTGGGATAAGAAGGGACTTGACAGTATGGTATGCAGGGCCCTGTGAGGAAGCACTAGGAAATGTCTTGGAACAGTGTACTATTCTGCATCAGTGCTGTAAAGGTGAGGACCCCTTTGATGATGGCTAGTAAATGAGACATGCTTTCTGCTAACAGGTGTATGCTTATATTTATATATCCGTTTTATACATTGATGTACTGTATGATAAAAGTGCCCTGACAGTGAGGTTATTTTCTAATGTATTAATGATGCATAGAATTACTGTTAGTCACAGTTCCTGGATTTAGAAGTGTTTTGTGTCATGGATGTTTCAGGAGTGCATCGGGGTCAGTTTTTTGACGCAGGTGGCATGCTAGGGGAGGTGCACTTCTGGATCTATTATTCATGAAGAACGTAGAACTGTTTGAGGATGTGGTTGCTGATGGCAGCCTTGCCTGCATTGGAGGCGGAGGGCAGAGTATAATGTCTGGAGGTGGGGAAGGCAGATAGCAGCATAAAGACCCTGGTCTTCAGGAGAGTAGTCTTGGGCTTATTAGGGGAACAGCAAGGACCTGAGAGGCTGCCAGGGAGGGCAGAGGCGTCCATGGTCTATGAAGATAACCTCCAAATAAAGGAATGTTCGAGGAAAACAGACAACCAGGTCATTCCTACAGAGTTGCTGTCTAGTCAGTTAGCTCCCAGCCTCTTCATATGGTTGCATAGCCCTCTCATATACCTGCCTGTTACTCCCTTTTGCAGGCCAAAGAATTCAAGTTTGCTCAGCTGTTCTTCCTACAGAAGTGTTCCATACCTTTGGTCCTAGTTTGTCTTCTGCAAACCTTTTCCCAGGTCTTGTTATATCTTTTTTGAGATGAAGGAGGCAGACTGCACTACTCGATACATCGACTAGTGATGGATATATATAATAGCATAATGATACACGCTATGCACTTTTCTGTTGCTTTGCCGGTATTTCCTAACATCTTTGATTTTTTTGACTTCTGAGCAGTCAGCCGTTGTTTTCACTGAGTTATCTTAATTTCAAGAGCCTGCTCCTAGGTATAGTTGTCAGTTCAATGCCTATCACTTTATATTGGCTGGATGCAAGAAGGTGAAGGAAGTTTTCAGGATATTCCACCTGAGAAGAAACATTGGTTTAGAACATTAGGCTGAGAAGTAGGTATTGGAGCCTCAAGCAGAGTAAATGTTTAGCTAACTTGCTGTTTCATCTGAGCACTGTCATGGAAGTATTTCACCACCGTATTGTTTGGACATACTTGACTGTTGAACGAGTCACTAATGTAAAGTGGAAATAGGATTTTATTTTCTTCATTCTTACCAACATCTGTCACTAAGAGGCATGCTTGGGTTGAAGCCGCTTTTATTTATTCTCTGTGAGAAGCTGTGCTTGTTTAAATCTCCTGGTCCACAAGGAGGAAGTAGAAGCTAATACTTCCACTGTGCAGCAGATGCACCAGTCAAGGATAAGGTATTCCATCTGACTCCTCCTTACATGCCAAACATCAGTTTTGCATGATTTCTGAGGAAACTACATTTGCTACCTCAATGCCTTTTTGGCACCTGTTGGAAGGAAGTCAGACTTCAAATCTTCAGCCATCTTTTCCTTTACCAAAGAATCCTGAAATCCATGGCCTCTAGAAAAATCCAAGGCTGAAGATTCCTACAAAATCTCTTTAGAAAGTCTGACATGATTTAACTTCTGCGGTTCTTTCCTTTCCAACAATAAAAGTGAAGAAATTATAGTGATTAGCTGGATCTCCAGAAGAAAAGCACTGTTTAGTTAAAACAAAAAAGTTCAGGAAAAATAACAGTTTACAAGGTGGCCATCCAGTGGAGTCACTGATAGGTCTAATTTGTAATTTAAATTTATACGTGTGAATAAAATTGGTCCCAGCATTTTTGTAGAACAGTAAGTGTCAAAGGAGACTGTCACAGGGCTGTTTTGCTGAATTATCTTTTTAGGAGAAGTTTTGGTAAACCTTATTTTTGCTAGAGGCTCCAATCATTATCTGGTATGGGAGTAGTGATTTTTAGATGTTATGTAAAAGATGGATATGTAAACCCAGTCTGCAAGGGTGAAATTACTGTCGTTAGGCAGGACCTTTGTAGAAATGCCTGGCTCTAAAGTCACGTTGGCGTTTTCCTGAATATCTTGAAACAACTTCAACTTATTTGTGACGTTCCTTATAAAGCTGAATTTGTTTTTATTTCAATTACCATATAGTGTTATATTAAGAGGAGCATTGTACTCCTATACAATAAAAACTAAATGTAGGGAAGATTTTCCTTTTAATAAAACACATTTTTGTTTGGTATGACACTGATGAAAGTTTAATTTTCTTAATATGACACTGATTAAAGTTTAGCTTTCTTAAAATATTTATAGAAGCCTGGGAGGAATGTTTTATTGAAGTGCTTCCTTCATTTAAAGGATATAATATGGTTGTATTTTGTTTGGGAGACGTTTCAATCCTTTGTTTCATTTCAAAAAGGCACTGTTAACATTTGTAAATACCTGCTAACAGACTATGCTAGCTGGAATCATCTTCCCTGTCTGAGAGGGTGTTTCATTAGGAAATGTTGTTAGGAAATTATGCTTCCTCTGATTTCCATTCTGGTTAATTCTTCTGACATGGGAGTCTGGATATTGTTAGTTTTCTACCTACTGTTCTGTGTTGTAGCCTCCTTGAAGGTCAGTTTCATCAGTTCATCAGGCCTTCTCAATTTTGCTCTTAAAATAGTTGCTTTTTATTATTTTATTTTTTTACCAGTTGCTTATGGTGCTTTTCATTTCCCCCTCCACTTTTACCTGTGACTAATTTATTATACTCCTACTGCAGCTTTAAATTGCATTGATGTCTGTATTGCTGTGAATCAGAAAGCTGTGATTAGCTTCTCATTAGTCGTTTCCTAAGCTCTCTCACACTCCTATGCTGCATGGATACAATGGAGAGCTGATCAGTGGATATGAAATACACTATGTGCATTCAGAACTGCTGATTTTTATTGCGCTCTTCAGTAATTTCCTATGCAGTAATTAAAAGAATCAAGTCAGGAAGTAGCACATTAGTTAGGAATTTTAGGTTGTGCTATTTGACAGGTAGATTTTGGTTTTTCCAATATATACATATTCCAATTTATATATTGGAAAAAGTAACACCTGTGTTAAAGTTTAAACATGGGCACATTTTTCAGAATGAGCCTGGTAAAATTAAGAGTAGGAAAACTCCACAAATCCTGGGGAAAAAGATCAAATTAACTTTCCCCCCAAGTTTCCTCCATTTCTAGAGGCTTATGTTATCTTTGTATTTACCAGGAGGCATTTATTAAATGTGCAACAGAAATACTGCAGATTAATCATGTGACTCTGAATATAGTTTAAGATACTGCAAACCATTTGCTGAAAAAGCTGTTTGATTTGATGATAGCAGGATGACATAGTTCATCTACTCCTGCTTTAGATGCAGGTAATGTGATTTGAGAGTTTTATTTCTGTGTGTAATGTAATTATCTTTTAACACAGAAAACTATTTGATGTCACTTTGGAAAATTTCCAAACAAATA
>KZ505676.1:1001926-1017190 GCA_002844005.1 Limosa lapponica baueri
TGTCTCGTTGAACATGCTGTTCTGAGGCAGCATGTTGGCTCTGTTTTGGTTATAGTCTTTTGGGAACTTCTACGCATGCTTCCTGTGACAAAGCCATGTGTAAATCAAGTGCCTCTGAAAAGTCCTTCCAACTTGAGCAGGCTTAGATGGGGAAATCAATTTGTAACAGCATTGTTAATGAAGATACTCCTCCACTCAATTCTTGTGGTAACAGAAGAGGGGAAGTCTGCTGGAAATCACTTCTTTCCTCCACCTAAGATACTGAGGAAATGTAGCAGGTCCTAGAAACTATGGGAAGACAACCTCTGGCAGTTGTTTTTTTTTTGTTGACCAGTTCCTAAGGCGTGAGTGTGTTTATTTCTTTAAAAGCATGAATAACTTACCCTGTGATGTCGTTTAGTGTTTACTTGTATAGCAGTGCTCTCATTTCCACAGTATGTTTTTGCATTTCATTTTTTTGCTTTAGGATGTTTGTTCCCCACTGTGTCATCTTGATGCTAAAAGTGGATTTAGCATTTTATACCCTTTTTTTTTCTTCCAAAGTTCAACGTATAGATGGATTTTAAATTCTTGTGCAGCTTAAAAAAACAAAAATATCTTATCATTTATGCAGACATACTTTTCTGTGGCTTGTAAATGCTAATTCCTGTTCCAGAATATTCAGAACATAACTAGCATATGGAAAGCAGCGGTGGAGGACACACACCTATAAGTACAAGGATACTTTGTTGTCTGCCATAATAAAATACTGCATTTAGCTTGAAGTATTTTTTTATTTCAGTGGAGGCTTTCCAAGATGACAAGTAATCACCAAAAGCAGATGAAGTAATTAATAGCAACTATGTCATTTAATGCTCATTTATTTACTGCATATTAGAATTTAGAATTCCAGAAGTTCTTTGTCTGTTGAAATTTCTTTGGCAGTAATTGTTTCAAATGTCTTACCTAAGTCTCTGTTCCTTTTATCTTGTATTAGTCTTTTTCAGCTTGTGTACAGGTGAACAAAGACAAATCCTCCCTCAAAATTAAGCAATTTTCTGGAAATTTATCGCTGTAATTTAGATATTAGGAGTTTCTTGGTGAAAAGTGGCATGAATATGAATGAAGATATTAGTTGAAAATAATACCAGCTGAGTGAGTTACATTGGGTGATTCATACATCTTTTTACTGAGATAAGGAAATTAGTACAATGAAAGAAATTAACTTTTACATCAGGCTGTTCTTAACTTAGTTATTGTGGTACAAATAACTGCCCTGGTTGCAGGACCACCTGAGCCGTCCAAGTACAAACCCCTTCTAGGTCCAGCACAGTTCATTAGCTTAGAGCCAGTGGCATATAAAGTGGCAGTACCGCCTCTAGGGCTTGCCTGAGTTCCAGGTGATTTGTTGCAGAAGCTCTGCTAGTATATCTGAAAGACCTGAGCAAACTCAGCTCTTCTGGCATGGCATTTCCATTGGGAAGAGTGCTAGGGAGTCCTCTGCACCTTGAGTGATTCTGCTTGGAGCTATATTAGAGCTGAAAAGGTTCATCAGACCTTGGGAAACCCCTTGAGTTCCCTGAGAGAGCTTACTCAAAGACAGTTTCTTTCAAGATCCAGCATTAGGCAGGTAAAAATAAGACAGCTAATACTTAGTACTACCCAGGAAGCTGGCTAGGAAGCTGAAAAAAAGGGAACCAGACTATTTTGTTCTAAGAGGGTGGTAAATATTTAACATCAAAAGGGAATTTATGTCATACACGTGTATCACTGAGACGTAGCACAGGAGACTTTTGCCAGGACAGCAGCTGAAAAAAGGTGGCCTGAGTCAAGTTTCAAAGGAAAGGCTTGGCTCGGCAAGTCAGTGACTGCAAGGATGTTCTCAAGTTAGAAAGGACGAACAATTTTTACCACTTCCAGATGAAACATTTCACAACTATCCTTCAGTTTAATTTGTTCCTTAGCAACCTGCAGATGTAATGATCCTTATCTTTGTGCGTATAGATCAAACTTTAATATCACTACCTGTCAGCTTTTCAGTTTGGTAGAGCTTTTCATATTCTCACTGAAAATATTTTGCTTGCCTTTCTCTAAGCATCAAAATTACTTCAAACTCCCATAGAAACTTCCATTCCATGTCTTAGCAGATATTGTAGCCATTATTGTATATGCTCTGTTCCCCAAAATGTCTTTCCTATATGAAGAAAATTTGATTGGATTTTATCACTTAGCTGCCTAAAACAAACATCTTAAGGAAGTGAAAGAAAATCCTTGATGTTAGTTGTAATTAGTCTTGGGATGTGTCTGCTAAAAAAAAGTGCATTGCAGGTACAGTCTGAAGTCTAAAGTACAAGTTTCCTTGGCCTTTGTTTTAGAAAGGTGAGGAGCAATGACTTCATGAACAGATGGATCTCAGTAGTAAGAGGAGAAGTGTCACAGTAGTAGTAACATCTAGGGCCATTCTTCTGCATCCCCCCAAGCAGAGGAATCTATATCCTCACGTTTGGTGATGCTGCTTGGTGTCTCAGGATGCTGTGTTGACCTGTAGTTTCTTCATCCCATTCCAGAAACTTCTGGGGAAAATGTGCTACTTTCTGTGCTCAGAGGTGAAGGAAAGTCTGGTGTAAAGGGATAAGTTTGTCAAATTCACAGATATTTATGTGGTGGGGACTCTTCTACGTATCTGAAGTTTATGTTCATTTTCCCTGATGATTGCTAGCTGAAGTAGCTTGAACAAGGGTTTCTTTGAAAATGCCCACATACCTTGTCAAGGCTCTATTTGCAGTCCGTTGGAAATTAATGAACTTTAAGAAAGTTAGTCCTATTTGAACTACAGTTTGTAGAATGCTCTAATGCACCACAGTACCTGGAAAGGTGATGAAGCAAGTAATCCTGAAAGCTATTTCCAAATATACTACAGACAAGAAGGTGACCGCGAGTAGTCAGCATGGATTTACAATGGGGAAATTGGGCCTGACCAAACCGATAGCCCTCTATGCTGAGATGGGTGGCTCAGTGGACACAGAGAGCAGCGAATGTTGTTTATGTTGACTTTGACAAGGCTTTTGACACTGGCTTCCGTAGCTTCCTCAACAAACTCACAAAATACAGACTGGGTAAATGGGCTGTGAGGCAGTCTAAGAACTGGCTGAACTGGTGGGCTCAAGCTGGAGGTCAGTCACTAATGGTCAGTTGTCAGCCAGAGGTCAGTAGTGGGACCAATACTGTTTAACATCTTCATTGATGACCTGGACAGTGGTCCAAAGTTCGCCATTGGCTAACTTGCAGATGGTATAAGCCTGTGAGGAGTGGTTAATAGAGCAGATGATTGTGCTGCTTTTCAGAGGGACCTCAACAGGGGGGAGTGAAAATAGTAGAGCCAGACCTCTCGTTGGTGCACAGTGACAGGTCAGGAGGCTACAGGGCACAAACTGAGATACAGAAAATTCTATTTGAATGTAAGAAAACACTTCTTTACTGCAAGGGTGGTCGTGCCAAACCAAGTTGTCCAGACAGTTTATGGAGTCTCCATCCTTGGAGATATTCAAAACTTGACTGGTGATGAGCAACGTACTCTGGTGGACCCTGCTTTGAGCAGGGGAGTTAAACTAGACAATCTCCCAGGGTGGCTGACAGACTCCACAATTGTGATTCTGTGATTTGGAGAAGGAAGAGTTCACCTCTGTGGAAAAGAAAAAAAGCCTTTTTAGTAAAGTTTATTAAAATTAGTGTCTATATTTCTGCGCTGAGAGAAATCAGTGCTTTATTAAGATTTGTTCAAAGTTCTGCAGTAGTCACAGAATCACAATACGTTGTAACTGCCTACTGTGTCAGATGCATAAAGAGAGATGTATAGAATTATTTCACAGAATTATAGACTCATTTAGGTTGGAATACACCCTTAAGATCACTGAGTCCAACTATAAACTTAACACTGCCAAGTCCACCACTAAACCACGCCAGGTGCCACATCTACATGTCTCCAGGGATGGTGACTTAACCACTTCCCTGGGCAGCCAGTTGCAGTGCTTGACAACCCTTTCAGTGAATAAATTTTTCCTAACTTCTCTTAAAAGTATGTTCTTATGTTTGTTATTTAATGAAGACTCAGGCTTATTGTGTCTTTGACAGAAGCATTTCATTAATTAGTATCAGAATGCCACACATTTGTATTTCATGGGTAGCCATTCAAAATTAAAAGCAAAAATGCTACTAGTGATCCTACTACTTTTAAAAACTTGACAGTTTGGGAGTGCGTGTGTATATATATGTTTATATATTTAGCATGCTTCAGTTTTAGGCCTGAAATTTGGAAACCAAAATCTGTTTTATGATAGGTTTCTCTTCCCCTGTCTCTAATGCTACCTTTGTACTCTCCGTGCATGATAAAGAATGGTTTCACTAGCTTGCAAGGAATCCTTTTCAGAACAGTTATGGTAGAGTGGAAATACACAAGAATTCTTTTTTTACCATGCAGTAGATGCAGCTTTGTTTTAAAAAGGAGTTCACTCACTCTTGAATTAACCTGTCAGGTCTAAGATATGACAGATCTGGGTTTTAGATTGTGCATTCCAGGTATTTTTATGAAGACATCATACTTGATCGAAACAGTTTTATGCTACTAACATGGTTTTTTTAAAGACAATTATTCTTTGTAAATTTTTGTATATTTAACAAAGATTTAGAAAATAAAAACTGCTAATGTTGTTTTGTGGTTAATATTTTAAGAGGTAAGCTAAAAGTCACAGAAGAAGAAGAGTTTGTTCAAAGAAAGCAAAGTGGAAGAATTCTGTGTTTCAGCTGGGGTGGTGTTAGAAGCCGCAGGAAAGTATCACGTTTGAAATTGCTTCTTAACTGCTAAAAAATGTTTATGAAAATGTATGTTCATAAATCTAAAGGGTGTGTAGGTATACTAATAATGGACACAGCAATAAATACAACAGTAACTGAAGAATTTTTCTCAGTAAAAAATGCATATTAATGCTAGAATGAAGCTAATTTTCCTTTTCTTGTGGTAGGTTAAAGCAGCAACAGGTGAAGAGGTATCAGCAGAGGATCTTGGAGGAGCAGATCTTCACTGCAGGTTTAAAGAAATATTTTCCTAGAGTTAGTGTGTTCCATCCTTTAGGCTTTAGGAGGATGTGTTTTCCCTTCCTTTCTCCCCTTTCCTCTTTTCCTCCTTTCTCCCTTTCCCTTTTCTTAATTTCTTCTATATTTAGATATTTTTTAAACTATATTTAGACTTTGAAAATTAAGATTTTCTGTGTCCTTATCTGGTGCTGTGGAATTATTTTACTGTTAGAGTATCTCAGTTACCTTGTGTTACGCTAGTTAGGATCTTGTTTCCTTCATTTTCTACTTTAAAATGCACGTCTAATGTACTGCAGCATCATGCATAATATGGAGGACTTTTCTATTCTGTATAATGCTCAATGTTAATAGAATAATACACATTGAGAACAATAATATATTTTGCAGACTTTCTTACTGACAATTAGAACTTAGTAGAAACAAGATTAAAACAGCTTGTGTTTTTTGAAAGAGAATACTTGTTTTTGAAACAGATTTCTATACACTTTTTAGTTCTAAAATGCAAAGAATGAGTAAACAAAGCTAGGTATTACTCTACAATAATTTAGGTATTACTGTACAATAAATGCTTAATTTTTAGTTCAAATTACTGAATTGAATAAAGAATTATTTTTAAGGGCAATTCATAACATTTTTCGGAAGGTGTTTTCTTTATAATTTCAGATTAATTTTCATTTTAATTTCAAAAATGTTTGTCATCTTTTATATTGTCATTTAGATTTTTTTACTTCCTAGAGTTGCTATTTTATGTCAAGTCTGACAACTTAAATGTACTGTTTCAGAGAAAAGTTTAGGCATGGGTTTTATTCTGAAAGCAATTTCATAATAAAAACAGGAGAGCTGTATAGCATCTATGTTTTAGAGATAAATATAAAATTTTTCAAATCTTAAAAAGTTTTTAAAACTTTACATTTTCATTGTCAGATTATTTTTTCTAAGTCTTTGTATTGCTGTTGTTATTTATATACAGAAAATCTGGTGTAACAGATCATTATGCTTTGGATGACAATCATGCACTTCATCTAGCAAGGAAAGCTGTAAGAAGCTTAAATATCCGAAAGAAAGTAGATGTAAGTGTATAGAATTTGAAAACCTGGCATTGTTTAAACTAGGAATGTTTTTCTTTGCTGGATTTATGCAACACATTTTTTGTCTCTGACTTAGACACTTTGAAAATGGAAGTTATGGGTCTTGTCCTTAAAGATTTTTTTAATGTATGAGTTCTGCAATTACATTTCTGCTGCATTATTCCTGGCAAAATCACTGGGATTACATGCAAGAGTGAAGCAACTAGAACGGTGGTTCGGAATCACAGAATTGTCCTATAAGATTAACCCAGTCTTGCAAGGTGCTTAATTTAATTTTAAGTCCACGTGATCATTCTCATGGACTTAAAATTAGATACCTGCTAAAGCATCTTTTTGAAGACACATTTTCTATGATATAAAACTGAGGGGATAGACCGAAGTCAGGTTGTTGTGTTGTATTGATTTAAAAATCCCATGTAGAAAATGGGATGGATAGCATATTGGGGAGGAATTGCCTGAACTTATTTTGGCAGGAGACACAGGAGGGTGAATTGAAGATTAAAGCTCAGCAGCTGAAGGAAGGCAAGATGTTGTATTCAGTTGCGTGGTAAAGATCTTCATCGTTTTTTCGGAATACCAGCTGCCTAATCGGGCACAGGGGGAAGCGGGAGGACGAATGAGAGGGCATGGTTGATTTTTTGATTGCATGGAAGAAGTGAAGGGCGTATGAAGGTATACACAGGTGTAGAAACAAAGGTAACAGTAAGCGAGAAAGTGCTGTCAACCTTCAGTTTAAGAAACTTGATCTTTATGCAAAATGAGGACAAGCCAGTACAGGCATTTTGATGTGCTCAAAGCAGTTGGCAAATTAATTGTTTTTTGTTTATGTGGACTGTTAATTCCTTTGTTGTGTAAATTGTTTTGTTAAATTGCTAAAGGTGACTATAGAACCATCAGAAGAGCCTTTATTTCCTGCTGATGAAATATATGGAATAGTTGGCGACCAACTAAAAAGAAACTTTGATGTTAAAGAGGTATGAATATAAATGCGATATCTGCATGCCCACACATGCATGCATTCCGTTTTCTTGCAGGAAATCACTCTTTATATCATCATAGTTTGTCTACAGAAATCTGATTTGGTGTATATAGTGAATATTTAAATTTCATAAAATCTTTTAATGTATTTTTTTATGATTTTGTCCAACAGATTCATTGCAATGGCAATGACATGTTGAAAATACATTGCTTTTTAGTTATCCCCTTAAGAAGGAGGAGCAAGGGTGAGGGGGATCGATAGCATTCTGAAAAACCTGCCAGCAAATAGGGAACTTTGTGTTGGTAAAACATTCTATAGACTTGCCAAGTGATATGATAGCTTTCCTTTTCTGTTAATCCTGTGAAAGTGAATTTATAGATTATGGGCTATAAGCACCCTAAACAATTCAGTGCTCTCCCAACCAGATATGGAGACTATTGTACTCTGCTGCAGGTCGAGTGTTATTATTTGCCTCAGTACCTTCATCAGAGACCACATCCTTCCTCATATTTTGCGTAGATCCCATATTCAGAGCCTTTTTCACTACCAACCAGGCACTTATTTTAGGAAAAGTCTTAGTATGTAACTCTCTTAAAATACTTCGTCAGAAGTTACTGGATTTGCTTTGCATTAAGGGGAAAAAAAGATGAATACTTTTATTGAGTCTCATGCTGCACTCTCAAAAGTTGTAATAGCTTGGATTTATGTTCTTTTAAAGTTGAAATAAATATCTTCTGGCAAATGTCTTGCTAGCAATGGATCTATATTTATATAAAATGGGTCCTTTGCATCTCAGAGAAACTTCACAACAGATCTTCATTATTTTTGTATGTCACAAACTTAAGCAAAGCTGAAAATAAACTTATCTCTAAGAAAGTGACTCATGGCTGTATATGTTTTTCTCTTTATGAATGTGAGTCTATTGATTAATATTTAATATAACCAGAGGTAGCAGTTTTTCTTTGATATTTAACTAATCAGGAAAACATCATTCCTGTATAATTTAAACTGTTTGGTTAGAATATTCTTAATATTGAAATTCCGTAAGTAAATCGCACTTTATGAAGTAAATGGGCTTTGCCTGCCATTCAGGCTATTTATATGGTCGGATGTGTGGTGTTCTCTAAATGGAAAACATTTATTTTGGGTTATATGTTATCATGGTCTTTCTTTCTAAACAAATTATAAACTATGAAGGATTAAGAATTTAATTTTATTTTTCTCTTTTTTCTTCAGGTCATTGCTAGAATTGTAGACGGAAGTAAATTTGATGAATTCAAAGCCTTGTATGGCGATACTTTAATTACAGGTATTTAGAAATATATTATAATTATTCTGTATATGTTCCCACTGGTTTTATAGTTGGATTAAGTCTGTTTGGCTCACCCATTGATATTTTTAATAATGTTTTTCTTCAAAAGAATAGTGGTTTCTGTTGCCAAGAGAAGGCATTACCTTTGCATGTTATGGTAAAATAAATATATGTGAAAATTTACAAATTTATCTTTCTGCTTCAGGATTTGCAAGAATATTTGGTTATCCAGTAGGAATTATTGGAAACAATGGAGTTCTTTTCTCAGAGTCAGCAAAAAAGGTAAATAAATAGATTATTAGCTTCTTTGCATGAAGAAACAGAACTTCTGGTAGACAACTTGCTCTTGAAATTAGAAACTTTTTTAAATAATGAAAGTGGACTGGCTCCACGTTTTTCATGTAAATATGATATAGCTTAATAAGCTGTAAAAATAATCGACCCTATTCTAGAAATGGTGTTCTACAGATTTTTTTTTTCATACGAAGTAGATAGGTCAATAGGAAAACACAGTTAGAAAAACAGCATTTGAAATTTTGTGATTACAGCACAGTTGAAATAATATATCCTGAAGCTTTCAGCTATTATAAGAGAAGTCCATGCTGATTGCATAAAATTTCCTGTTAGTTATAATTCCTAACCTCTAAAATGTGAAGTAGTGCAACAAATCACATCATTGTTTTTGCAATAACTGGAAAATGTCGAACCTGGATTCTAGTACTCAGTTCATTGGTTTACCAGCAATTTAATTTTCATACCTTGCTGCAGCAGCTCTTCATTTAGACTAATGAGGGAAAACGTGTACAGTCTCATAATATCTGTGAGCTAAAATACCTGTTTTGTGAATTACAGGGCATCTTTGATGGAATATTGTGATTTTGCATTACAGCTAAGAGAGCTTTACAGATTGGTTTTGGGGGATTGGTGGTGATAAAGAGTTTCTGGGTATGGCAGAGTGGTTAGTTACCTTGTTCTATGTTGTTTGGTTCAGTTCTTCATTTTTTCAAGAAACTATTGTCAGTTGAATTTTGGCAATAGCAATTATATATGGTAGTTTTGTTCTAGCAGACTCCTCAAACTAATGATGAGGAAATCAGTATTGAAAATCTATAGGAAAAAGGAAGCCTTGATGACACACTTGGAGACAGGAAGTAATTTTACTTGCTTTGTTGCTGTAATAAAATAATACATGAAATTGAGTTTCATGTACTGAAGGAATACTTTCAACTTGGAGTACTGCAGTGACATCGTTTTCAGCCAGCATTTATTTTAACTTAGTTATTTCCAAATTGAAAACATCTCTTTCAGTATTTCTAATACTTTCAGTATTTTTCTGATAATTTAGGGCTGCAACTTTTTTCCTACCAATGAAAAAAATGTAAGGAATCTTCCTCTGCTGACATTTGCTGGCATATCAGTACTACAAAAGGAGATGACCGTGTTTCACTTGTTTCACTTCTAGAGAGACCTTTGTCCATGATGTTGCTTCTGCAAGCATCACAATCTACAATGTTCTGGTTTGGTTTTGTTCTGCATTTTTGTAATGATTTGTGGCACATCTTTTTCCCATGATCATCACTATGCTTTTTTTTCAAGTGCTTCTCTGAAAAAGCTAGCTACATGTTATGCGTTATGATTTTTCTCTGTTTTTTGTTTTCAAAATTTTGCTGGTTTTGTATTGTGAAGAGGTTAGACATTTTTTTCAGTTGCTGTGCTACATACCTTTTTTACCAGCAGTGTGTAAAACCAGCTCCACCTGAGGAACTTTATTGATTTAGATTATTTCCAGTTGAAACAGAATTTTGGAATCTACTATTTGTATCTTTGCTAGGAAAATGGTCTTTGCCTAGAAAATGAGGAGAGGGCATCTGCCACGAGAAAGAGGAAAGACTGTTAACAGCAATTGGCAGGGCCACGAGCAAATGATATATGTGGGCCTTTCTCAGTTTCAGAGAGTAATTTTCTTTTGTACAGGAAATGGGGAGATTTTTTTTTTTTTTCTGATTGGCTGCCTAAATTTCCGTGACACAGTCTTATAAAACTCCTTGTCAGGTGCTGCACTGTGAAGCTGTCTGTGGTTTAACTACATATTAGCTGAGTTAAAACATTTGAGCTTTTTGGTACCAGCAGGAATGCTTTTTAAGGATATTATTTCTTCTTTACCCTTGGACTCGCACATTTTTGGCATTTTCTTACTTCTGCTAGAGTGAATGCGTGTTTTGCAGTTGACTTTGGATGAAGCGGAGGTAGTACAGCAGTTCATGATGCAAATACTCCTGTGGACTCAGTGGAAGGACACTTGTCACAGACTTCAGAGTGCTGGTAGATAGCTTCACTGATCCAACTTTTAATGGCTATAATGTTGTTCTTTTTCTTTTCCTCTCCACAGGGTACACATTTTATCCAGTTGTGCTGCCAGAGAAATATTCCCATTGTGTTTTTGCAGAATATAACAGGTAAGCTTGATATTTTGAAGTTTCACTGTGTTGTAGGCTTTGCTATTAACTGTTGAGGCTGTGACTTTTAGAGAGCATCTTTTAGGCTTTGTTTTACTAATATATCCAGCCTGTTCTGAAAACATCCTGCCAGCAGCTGGAGAAGGCCTTGCCTTATGATTTGTTCTTCAGTTTTTTCTGCTCGTGCTATAAAGCACATAGTATGACATATAGAGCGGTATGGTAATAGAAAGTTATTGAGCCTTTTCTTCATGTTGAAATTCTTTAGGTTTCATGGTTGGCAGAGAATATGAAGCTGGAGGGATAGCAAAAGATGGTGCCAAGATGGTAACTGCTGTAGCTTGTGCCAACGTACCTAAAATAACCGTGATTATCGGTGGTTCTTATGGCGCTGGAAACTACGGGATGTGTGGAAGAGCATATAGGTAAGTGTTGCTTCAGATTATGACTGGAGATAAGACCACATGAAGAGAACATAACCTTGAAATACCATTCTGAAAAACTAACTAAACTTTTGCAGAAATTGTGCTATTTGGAAAACAGTTCTAATTGAATACAGCCACAAGTAAATAAAAACCTGACAAACCTGTAGAGATTGTTAGGCTCATGATTAACCTAGAATTAGATGACAGAGGAGATCTTCTAACATCTGAATGTGCTGACATGCTTTTCTTCTGTTTTAACTCTTGGAGGAGAAATTGTACAATCCTAAACAATCATTAGACATTTTATTCTTTCCTTTATTCTGCATTCATATGAAAGTACCAGCTTGTGTAAAAAATCCTGGTTCACTTTAATGAGCCTGTTTTTGTGAGTAATGGTTGCAGAACCCATAAGGATTTATTTTGTTAACCCTTTGGACATGACTCACATAAATGTGTTTTTTTTTCATTTTTCAAGGTCCCTGATACTATTGAAGTTTTTGGTGTTATTTTTAAAGAGAAAAATTCCTGGGGGGGTGAGATGAAAAGATTCAAGAAAGAGAAAAATAAATTTTTAAGATGCTTGAATGTAGGAAATTAGCAGAATTTTTGCATTTTCAAGCATGATGCTGCAAGCATTGAAATACGTTAATTTGGATTCTTTAAAAACCGATGGATTGTAAGATTGTCATGCACAAAAACTAATTCTTAGCTGAGTGAGAATTGGTTCTTTACTAGGAAGTACAGCAATGTCTTATTTTAGTATTTAATATGTATTTTTTCAGTCCAAGATTTCTTTATGTGTGGCCAAATGCTCGCATATCGGTGATGGGAGGAGAACAAGCTGCAACTGTTCTCGCTACAATAGCCAAGGACCAAAAAGCAAGGGAGGGAAAACAGGTACATTTTTCTTTCATTTGCAGTGATGTCATTATCATTTACTCTTTCACTTTGGTTACTCGCTTTATGAGCTAGGAAAGGATGCTACAGAGTGAGACACCAATGAACTATGGTTCTCCCAGAGCCACCTAGGGCATTGACAAACATGAAGCATTTCTGAAATATTGTTTACATCTTCTAATTGTGAAGATCATTCATGACATTTCTTGTCTCTGGTTAAAAAGAGGACTATTTCTCATATCATCATCTTTTTGTCTTTTGTGCACCAGATTATTAGTTCTGCCCAAGAGGAGCAGCCAGGGATCCTCCCTGGTTTGGGAGTATGAGGAGGAATATGTGGGAACAAAGTGACTTTCCAATTATTTTTGAAGTAGGCGGTTTTATAGAATGCTGATCTTCAAATTATTCAGTGACTGAGAATTATGAAACTTATAACAGCAGAAGTCTGTAAGGTTTGGAAAAGGTTTTGACTCATTTCAACATTTTAATTGAAAATTAGTGGTATTTTGTTTAATAATCTTTTCTATTTTCTCTGGACACTCTTTTCTGCTGTGTTTTTTAATTACATGGTTTATGTTTATACTGGTGCTTTGGTCCCATAAGAAGTGATTTTATTGTGATGTCTTAAAATTGCTTGTATTTACCAAGGGTAGTTACTCAGAATAATTAAGCGGTATGTACATGTTATCTCAACAGTTCTTTTTTCTACACTTTACATGGGCTTTCTATGAATAGAATATATTCACCCTCATCTCTCCCTGTCTTAATTTCCCATATCCCTAAGATGGACAGGATGATGCACAGAAAGAAGTTTGAGGAAAAATAATTGTAATGTCAGTAAAATGTGTTAGAAACTTGAACATTTTCTGAATTAGAGTGGTGACCACTCTGGATCATAGAGAAACCCAGTGTTAGAACAGTGCAGGTTTGTTTTATTAAAAAATCTTGCCAAAGGCAACTAAGAATGGGGTTTATTCAGTACAGTAGCTTCAGTAGTTTTTCCAATGATACTCCACAATTATTATTATACTAGGATAATTATATTTTTACTCTCCTTTTCCCACCCACCCATTTTGAAAAGTGGTATTTTAATTTCATTGTCAAATATGCTAAATTGATACTTGTGTGTAAGAAGGGAGAAAAACTTTGAGGAGGTTATTTAGGCAGTTTCTTCTAGTTTGATGCTACATATAAGGCTCTGCTGTGGAAGAAAACACTAAGGAGTAGCTTATCTGTGTTTATTTATTTGCCTGTTTTTTTAGTTATCAGAGGCAGATGAAGCAGCTTTGAAGGAGCCAATCATTAGGAGGTTTGAGGAGGAAGGAAACCCATATTACTCCAGTGCAAGGTAACATATAAATGACTTTTCCAAAACTTACTTGTAATCACAGGACTTAACAGTAACATCTAAAACTTGGTGTTGAAGAACGGCAGAACAGAACAGTCTGGAGCAAAGATTGGGTTTGATGTGCAGGAGTACAACACAACATGCTTCAAATCAATGTTTTGTCTGTCTTGTCGCTAAAACTTTGTAGCATGTACTGCTTCAGAAGGCATGCACTTGCAGGAATTATGCTACTGGTTCTGTAAGTAATGTTACAGTAGCATAGAGTTTATATAAATATAAACATAGAGTTTATATTCTATGTATTTTGTTCTGGGTAAGTTTTATATCATTCTCTCCAGTGCAGTATCCAGTCACCTTTCTAAAGCCCATTAAACAGAGTAATTAGTGGCTGCATGGGTGTTAGGAAGAATTCATTTTAGTGGGATTCTGTAAGTAGAAGAGGCCGGTGGTAAAGGAGAAGTTTCAGGAAGGCCTGAAGCCATTTCCAAATCTCAGGTCATGATCTTGGTGGGTAACTGTATTGGATGATAGCTGTTTGGATAGGACATTTGCTGATCAGTGCAGCATATCCATGTTTGTTGACAAGTCCTTTGCAGCATTTTGTGATCAGGTTTATGGAATATTAATAAATGCCTGCAAGATGGCATCCTGCAGTGTTACCTCTGGAGACTACCTTGAAGGCTTTCTTGGCCCCTGATTGTTACTCTTAGTTAGTTTCATCCTGTCTGTACTAATTTTCCCACACATTTTTTTGCTTGTGGTATCCAAAAGCTAATTCTCCACAGGCTCTCAGCTGCTAATGATGGTAGAGGGTAGCACATAATAACAGGAGTTTACTGCACCTCTATGGCTTCTCATTTTGCAGGAAGAATATTAGTCTCATACAGCTGTGGAGTCTGCTGTGTGTATGCTTTTGTGTAGCTGAATTAGAATTACTGGTGGTTTTCTTACCTGTGAGCTGGGAAGCCTGGAAACAAACTTGAGTACAGAGTGGTTGGGATATGGTAAATTTTGATGTGGGCACCATGGGCAGAAATTACGTGAACAGGTGGGTACAAGATACTCTGTCAATATCACAGAGATGAGAGTAAGAGAAGGAGTTTGGGGGCCTTTTTGTCTAACTTGATACCTGCTTAATCTCATGTGTGGCAAATTTGGTACAGCAGCAACAGCAGCAGCATAGCATCAGTGAGCTCCTTTATGACTTGTTTATCATCATGTAAAGGAAGATACAAAATAAATGGTAGCTTTTTTTCTGTTGGGATAGTGGAGTGAACTTAACTGAAATAATCATACCTGGGGGATCCATGTTTATTTTAACGTTTAATCAAATGAGTGCCTTCAGCAAATGGAAGCTCTTGCCGTTTTTTGCCTGGTTGATGTTGTGATGGAGTAAGAATTCTCAGTAGGATATGTAGGATAGGGTTTGTGGTGTCATCTAGGCAGATTTCAGTGCTGCAGTTGTATGGCATGTGGGTCACGGATTTAGGAAGGGTGTCAGCCTTGTCACTGTTTAGTCTGTGCTTCTGGCAGAGGCCTGTGTTGGTAGCATTGCAGAGAGTCAGATATTCTCAACCTCTTGATGTTTTATGCATGTGTACAATCCCCACTGCTAATAAGTTACAGTTTATTGGGGGTTTTAGGTATAATCAATGAGTATACTTCTATGAAATCTTAAATTGGTATTGA
>KZ505676.1:1017563-1028250 GCA_002844005.1 Limosa lapponica baueri
TAATTTATTCACCAGAAATACAGCCATAGTCTCTTTGTACTGGTGAATGACAGTAATTGGATTTAACGCTCAATATATTCAGTATTAGCGATACAAAAACTTGTCCTCTCCCAAAAACCAACAGACCATTGTCAGTATTTAAAACATTAAGTTACTCATCTGCAAGAAGGCAGTTTTGCATGTAAGGTTAAGGTTAGAATTAAAAAAGTCAGATTCTGTATTTTTAATAACGTCCACTGATTTTTGGACATGAAACTTGAGTATTTACTACCGAGCAACTTTTACCAGTTTATGTTTCCAGAATATCTGTCCATTTTATGAAGTTAGGTTGCAAATCCTGAAGGCACCTCAGTAAATAGCCTAAGTTTGCCTAGCCTAGGGGTTTGGGAGTGCTCTCAGTGCAAGGTGTCCTGTCCCTCATTTTAAAAAGCAGGGCAGTTACATACTTCTTCTTGTGCCTATAGCTTGGAAGGGAAACTCGACATGCACAGATGTGACCTGGCTGAGAATAGCGTGAGTCTGGGTTGCGTGTGGCTGGGTTCATGTGGTGCTGCGCTTGAGCTAATAAGCCCAGTTGAGACATGAAGTCAAGTGTCAGCACTGAAATCCCGCTGAGGTTCATTGAGCTAAAATCAGTGGAAGAGAAATGCCCCTCTTCACCAAGGAGTGCTTGCGAGAACAGCATGTGACTGGCTCGGGTCAAGACAGTCCAGCCTGGTTTCTCCCTCTCGTAGGTACAGTCTGCGTTGTCTAGGAGCTCTTAATTGCTCTCCGCTGTCTTGTAGAGATAATTGGGTGTATTGGTAGATATTCGGGTGGTTTCTGCCCTGATTTCATGCCTTCCTGCCGATACTATCACATGTGCCTTCTTACTTCATTTATTGCGAATTCCTAAGCAAGATCTCAGACTGATAGCTCAAAGGTTTTAATTACTGTGGAGTAGGCTGTCCAAGCAGGAACAATGAGATGAAGTAGGATTACAGTCCTTCCAGCAAGCAGTGTGCTTGGGGGGCAGGGGGGGGATTTAGCCACCTTGCACCTTGGAGCCAACCCATTTGTCAGCCAACATCAGCAGCTGCTTGTTGGCAAGCATTCGCCGTAGGTCAGGGAGAAGAAGTAACCTGTTCCCTTTGCTCTAAAGGATGCTTCCTGCCTGCTCCCAAGGACGGCAAAAGGAAGCAGTTGACCATCAGCCAAATATCAGGGTGCAGTATTGAAACTGACTCTGGACAGCCTGAGTTTTGTCAGACACCAACTAGATCCCTCCACCAAACAGACCAACAAGAAAACTCCAACAAACAGCTTTGCATTACCAGGAGGGAGGAATGATAGACGTGCAGGAGGACTGCCGTCTGTATTGCTGCTCGGGTGCAGACGGCTTGGAGGCTCCCTCCCGCTTTCCTCCTGCTAGGGTATGGGGGCCAGTCTGCCTCACCCCTAGTGTCCACTGAGATTGATGTGACCCTTCCAGTTGACTTCATTAGGCTTTGAATCAAGCTTTTAGCAGTAATAATGAGAGGGAAGGAAAATGCTCTAATGATCTTAAAATACAAGCGAATTTCCCTGTTTACTCTGCTTATATAATTTTGCTTATAAATTATAACTTGTTATATGTACAGGATGTCAATACTGTTCCCCGCAGTTGCATTTCCTAATCAAACTTTAATCAATTATTTGATTAGAACCTTTCACAGTGAGCAGTCTTAATTAACGGCAGTCATTAGGCGGTACTCTTTTTAATGAGTTATGTTAATCTGCTTACAGGTTTCTAAAAGGATTTCAGCAGCCTGCATCTTAACAAATTATATGAGCATTTTACTTTTGGGCACCTCATTTTTTTTACTCACAGTGTCTCTGTTACAAATATTTTATGAGTGTAGATGTGACTTGTGTTCTAGCAATGGGGTTTTAATAGATAGTTTAATTATTAATGCTGTATCCCAGTAGAGAATGTAGTCTTCTTTAAACAAAGAGAAGCAGAAGCCGGGGCTGACCACGTGAAAGCAGCTTGACTTCCAGGCAACACAAAATCTTTGTGGTTGTCAATGTTAAGTTAATTGTGTTGTTATAAAAAAACCCAAATCTGCCATTAAATGTGCTTCATGTTGGGAAGTGTTTATTACGGTGATAATCACTATGACGTTGCAGCTTGGAAGGTACTGCATGAAGTTGGTGATTCTTTTTGACTCGGTTTACCCCTGCTCCCCCCATCCCTGCCAACCCCTGTCTCAACCAAAGATACTTTGCGTATGTTTTGCAGACCCTGACTAAAAGGCATGCTTATTGAAGGGGGATTTGGGTTGCAATGAGCAGTGTGGTATCTTGTTTAAACATCTTGCTGGGGAGGTAGCAGTTCTACAATATTCACAGTTTTGTGGTCTGCTGGGGGTTTTCACAGGGATTTTATTTTGGTAGGATGGAGCTGATGCCAGAAGTACTTTAATTTTGGGATAACGTCAGAGGGACTATTTACAAGTGTTTATGACTTTGGGGACTTGGGAATTTGGTATTCGCTCATTCATAATTTAATTGCCTTCAGGGCTGGGTTAAGGAGGGTATTATCTTACAGTTGCTTAGAAATGGACTTCAGAAAAAAATGAATACAACAAATTCTGGAAATACTGGAAACTTACTCTGCCTCTTTTAATGATGAAAGAATGAACACTTGTATCATCCTTATCTGGCAGCTGAACTAACCTGATTAATGTAAATAATGATGTAGTATTAAAATACTTAAAACACTAGCATTCTAGGTCATTGACAAAAGGTCATTTTCCATGTGAATATTAAAAACAGAAGGTCTCTTTTCTGTGAGGTAGTGGCTTCATACTAAAAATAATTATGAAGAATCTGATTTAAAGTATGTAGACCTGATGTTGTTCATTTATGCAAAATTTATACTTTGTTCTAGAAGACAAATTCCACAGAGTAACTGAATTAACTCCATGGCTTCAATTTAGCTCTTTAGTCTGCTTTCCTTAGTGTAGCTATTTCCAATTCCATGTGCTTTAAAATCTACCCGCTGTGTGTGTTAATTTCCTTTAACTATTATTGTTTGGTTTATTTTTTTTCTAGATTATGGGATGACGGAATTATTGATCCAGCTGACACAAGACTGGTTTTGGGCCTCAGTCTCAGTGCGGCACTAAATGCGCCTACCAAGAAGACAGAATTTGGGGTTTTCCGGATGTAAACTTCAGTGTACACATCTCAGAATTACCTCTGTATATTTTAATCGGGGCTGGAGAGCAAACTAAATACAGTGTTGAGGTGGTTAAAAATAAAGATTTATACAATGCTATTTTAAATGGAAATGACATAATTATTTATTTTCTCTGAGTAATCATCACACAGTGCTTTGGCATTTTGATACTGATTTGAGATGGGTCACTTACAGTGCTTGTATAACACTGCATTGCATGAATAAACTGCAGCTTCTAGCATTATGTTTAATGTTTGACCAGAAACCATTGATACTGTGTCCTTATATAAATAAATCTGCAAAATAAGCTACATATTTGGTGCTTATCAGTTCCTTTATTTCTTCTAATTCTTTGTATGTCTCCTGTAAATGCAAAATATTCTTGCAGTCCTAGTAAATAATTTTTGCAGAAGAGAAGTGCTGTAAGGGCAGCCGGGGAGTTCAACACAGCGTGAAATTATAGATTTCACACAGTTGTTGGCATTTTGGCCTTTTCCTGGCTTTCATCCAAAAACCCATTGCTCTTCTGTACAGTTCCCTGAAGTCAAAACAACAGGAGAACCTGAGGGATGCAGAGTGCTTTCTGGAAGAGCTGGGGAGCGTGTGCTGATGTCTGTGGGAGCTGCGGGTTGCCCAGAGTGCTTCTGAAGGTGGGGGTCAGCTGCAGAGGTGTTTCAGCCTCCTGCTGCGTGACCCTTCTGGCAATTGCAGTTTCGCGAAGACGGAGCGTTCTCCCCACGTGCATGATCGATGCTTCACCCAGAATATTCGTGCCTGAATCCCACAGACTAGGGCTGGAGTGCTTTGGTTAATCCTCTTACTTATTTGTTGTAGTTTTTTGTGAGGTAATGTTTCTCAATAATTCAGTGTCCGTCGTTTCATTTGTTCTCTGTAGAAATAGTGCACCTTGTAGAAACTAAATGCTTGGCGTGTAGTCTGCCTAGAATAAGGAGGCAAACACTGTGCTGGCTGGGACCAGGAAGGTGGTTTTATCTGGCTTTGCCCTACAGGAGCCCAGACAACCATCAGAAGACTGCTAAATGGCAGAAATGTTCCTGGCTGAGCATCAAATCCAAGAAGAGTTGACATGCATGGATGGAGGTCCTGTCCTGTGCTGGCCTGTGGCAAGAAGAAAGACTGCCAATAGCAGTAATTGTCCTGGATAATGCACCAGCTGTAGTCATCTTAGGCTTGTGAGGAAAAAGGAGTTCCCCTCGGATCCAGGAGGGGGGAGGAAAGTTTGCTAGCCGCTAGCCCTCTCAGTTGTGTCTCGGGGAGATGCAAAAGTGCTCCCAGGCTGCCCAGAGAGGTGGTGGAATCTCCTTCTCTGGAGACATTCAAAACCCACCTGGACACGTTCCTGTGCAACCTGCTCCAGGTGGACCTGCTTTGGCAGGTGGGTTGGACTAGATGATCTCCAGAGGTCCCTTCCAACCCCATATCATTCTGTGATTCTGTGAATAGTGAAAATGAAAGAATTCTTTGGAATGGAGGTTTTCAGTGTAGAACACAGCCCAGCATATGTTGAGCTGTGGGGTCTCTGGTGCGCCTCCACATGGCACCAAAAGACCAGTTTTCTCCCATTTTACTGAGAAAAAGGCTACCCACATCCTGGTGTGTTCTGTGCCACTGGAGAGATCGCTTCTGTAGGTCTGCACCTGTGTGATCTCACCGTCGTGCTCACGTGCATGTTCTTAGTATAGGAAACACATATTCAGCAGGGAGTAATAGTGTTAAATACTGCTGTAAACGGCACCGAGGCACAGAGCTGGTCTTCTGTGCCACCCATCCTTGTCCATGTCTCACTACACGAATTTGTAAACACCTTGGGCATGGCCCCGGGATATCTTTATCCCGGAAGCACAGTGGCATTATTTATGGTTGCTGGACTTCCAAAATGCTTTTTAAAACACCCTACTTTTAAATACGTATATATATCAAATATAGCCGGGGAGATCAAAAGTTTCAGACCCTGAAACGATTGCTACTAATGGCTTCCCATAAAAAGAAACACTCTGTATTTTCTCCTACTACAGTTGAGTAACCAGTTCAGGCACCTGTTGTCTTTCTGCTCTAAATTATGGGGGTCACCTTCCCCAGCCCGTTACTCCCAAAGCCATAAGGAGTTCTGCCTCTTTCTGCTAAGAGAACTGATCACTTTGGAATAGTGTTTTTGCTTTGAATATATTCTTTATATGAGACTGCTAATGAAATCATTCTGAGCTGGAGACAGTAACAGATAATCCTGGGATACAGATGATGGAAGCAGATACATTTGGGAGGATTCATGCCTCTGAGCATAATCACTCTGAATGCGCCTGAAAGGACAGTTATTTACGGATATCGAAATTTCTTCCTCTAAATACGTGTGGAAGCCAAGTCAAAACATGTCTCTGAATAAATAAGAGTGTTCTGCCTTAATAATATTTATCTTTGGAAACTTATTTAACAAATGAAATTCATCTGTACGGGGTTAGCATCCAATCAGCGTGTTCCGGTTAGGGAAGGTTGCAGGGCGGGACCTTCACTGCAGAGGAACAATCCAAGAAGCCACCAGTGATGATCACTGCCCAGCAGCCTGTTTTGGAAAAGCTTCTGCAGGTGAACATGCTGTGCTTCATACAGGAGCACTGACCGTAGGCAAGGCACCTTGTGCGTGGTGGCACTCCAGTGGCAGAGATGGCCTCTTGCTGCCCAGAGGTTTGCTGGAAAACCTGGTTCTCTGTGGACCCACCAGGAGTGAGGAGTTGGCCCCTTGTGCTCATCTCACGTTTGGTGCTGTGGTAGATACATTTATGCTGGGGAATTACTCCATTACACAGTCGTCCTCACTTCCCATTGCCGTTGCTCTAGCAGTAGGATCTCTTTTGGATGTTTAATGAAAGGAAAGGTTAAATAAACCTTAAAGACGTTGAGGTGCTGGAGCGAGTCCAGAGAAGGGCAACAAAGCTGGTGAGGGGTCTGGAGCACAAGTCT
This sequence comes from Limosa lapponica baueri, assembly GCA_002844005.1. NCBI lineage: Eukaryota > Metazoa > Chordata > Aves > Charadriiformes > Scolopacidae > Limosa > Limosa lapponica. The sequence goes on from KZ505676.1 coordinate 1,023,742, forward strand.
TATAAGAACAGCTGAGGAACCTAGGGTTGTTCAGCCTGGAGAAAAGGAGGCTGAGGAGAGACCTGATCGCTCTCTACAGCTACCTGAAAGGAGGTTGTGGAGAGGCGGGAGCTGGTCTCTTCTCCCAAGTAAAAAGTGATAGGATGAGAGGAAACGGCCTCAAGTTGTGCGAGGGCAGGTTTAGGATGGATATTAGGAAAAATTTCTTCACCAAAAGGGTTGTCAAGCATTGGAACAGGCTGCCCAGGGAAGTGGTTGAGTCACCATCCCTGGAGACATTTAAAAGTTGTGTAGATGTGGTGCTGAGCGACATGGTTTAGTCGTGGTTTTGGTAGTGTTAGACTGATGGTTGGACCCAACGATCTTAAGGGTCCCTTCCAACTTAGACGATTCTATGATTCTAACCTAAATAAAAGGTAGCCGCAAGGGCATAAGACTCCTAACAGCAGAGGCAATGTAAGGGGTGTGGGTGACTGTTTTGAGACTTGCCCTACCCATCTCCAGTATGTGTCACCTATTCACTGTAGTATTGGAGCAGCTCACAGCCATTAGTGTCTTTCCTTACTGGAAAGGATGACACTTAGGATGACACTGATTTTTAAGATAGAAGTTGAGTAACAAGGGAAATGGCTTTGTCATATCAAGCACACAAGCTGTGATGGACCCAGACCTGAAATTCGGTGCTCTCGGATTCCAGGGGACCTTTCTGCTCCCATCTAGTCTTGCCTTGGGGATTGCTCTTCTCAGCTGTGTGCCTCCCTCCTGCTGCAGAGCCATGGCAAGGCCAAGAGGTTACCTAGTTCCAGCTCTCTTTGATAGAGGTCAACATTTTGAGCACAAGGAGCATAAAAGGGCCAGTACTGTGACCTTCCTCTGCAGAAGGAAGTGGAAAGCAGTCAATGAGGGGGGCTAAGCTGCTCATCATGTCCCAGGGACTGTGGTGGTAACCAAGGGTGCTTCTCAAATTACCCAGGCTGACATGGCAAATTCAGGGTGGATCACAACAACCTACCCATTGGCATTTTCCTTTTTATTCTCATGGCACCTAGGAACGTGCTGGGAACCACTGAGAGCAGCAATGTGGTCACCAACCAAAATCGGTGGCCTCTGGCACACAATCATTGTGAGGCTTGCGTGCCTGCTTCCACAGCTGCCATGAGACGTGGCCGGGGTGCAGCCTCTGCGATGGCCCTGCCTGCAGAAACGGAGAGGCAATAAAAGTAACATCTGACAAGCCACTGGGTGCCTGTTCCCAGCCTGGGCTAGTTTAATGGGGAGTTCGTAGCCTCAGTGTTTGTGTTGGCATTTGTGTATGTGCTGTTCTTGTGAGAACCCATCTTTTATTGAGATGGCATTTTTCCAATCTCTTACTCATCAAGATGAATTGGTTTCTCCTTCTGAAACAGATGTTATCTTTCAAGTATGCCTCTGGACTCTATTATTACTTCAAATGTGGCAGAATCCCAATTTATCTTAGATGTTCCTCCCTGTTCCAGATTTCAGTTGGAGAAATGTCTTGATTCAGAAACCCAACGATGGTGTATTATATAAACTTTTTTTTAAACTGAGGTTTATAAATTAAGGCAATTCAACAGAGCACTTATAAAAGCCTGCTGCTTTTCAGCAAAGCCTTAAAGCACCCACTTAAAGCCCGATGTCCACTTTCATAGCTCTGATTCAGTAGAGCACTTGAACAAATGCTTCACACTAATCTCTATGGTCTAGTAGTCATAAAATCCGCCCAACTCCGTGTCTGTGTCAAGCCAAAACTAGAGCACGTAAATGCATCAGAACTGCTCAATGCTCCATTATTTTGATACCAGCGTCAACAGAAACCTCCATTTTTTTCCCCGCTTTCAGAGTTACATTCAATTAATTGATCGTGATGGAAGAGTGTGATTATGAAAAGCATATACCATGTGCAACTTCAAAAATTATCCATCTGATGTACAGACGTTAATGCATACCGGCTGTGTCCTGTTTGTACCTCATCTGGAATAACATTCCTATGGAGAAAGTGAGTGAACGTTGAGCAGCTTGAGTTAACGCGTAGCTACAACAGAGCTGTCAGCCTCTGAGGTCCGAGGGCACTTCGTGTAGATTACCTGGAGCTGAGCTCCTTAGTGCCACATGCTCCCCTGACTTCATAGCCAGTTCTCCGGCTACTGATGCTGCTGTCAAAAAGTACCTGCCTTTTTGTAGCTGCAAACAGTGATTTTGCGTTTTCACACTGTGACCACCCCGTTCTGCTCCTTGACACGGTAGCTTCTGACACTCTTATTTAATATTCAGCTGTCCTGCATCCTATGACTTTTTTTACCCCTAGAGCTGGAGACAAAGTCTACACGAACTGGAGCAGGGGACAGTGACATTTGCAGAGACAGCGTGATACAGGCAGTAACAAGCACAGAAACACACAGTTCTGTGGGTGTCTGTAGCCAGAGAGATACAACGACTTTTGGAAACAGGAATCTGTAATTGCCTACACGTTCAATAATAATTTTACAGGGTGAAGTAACAAATGCAGCTTTTTTTACATGGAAGCGCAAGCTGGAAGGAAAAAGGCATCTCTGTGGTGTCTTCTGAGCATCTCTGTGGTGTTTTCAACACTGCATGAGTAATCCTCATACTATAAAATGTGGCTTGAATACGGTCAGGCTTCACAGACGCTGCCTTTGAAGTTGAACAGGCCGTATATCTGCTTCTCCATATGAAGTGTCGCGTTTTTCTTACCCCGTGTTATTTCTCTGCTCAAGAAACTTTGCTTCGGCAAACCCATCATTTCCAGTATGTCACAGAGCTGCGTTTTAGCTCCAGCCTGGGACGTGGGATTCGCTGTGAGTGGTTCACCACCAGCCTGATGTCTGACATCTTCGCCTTCCCCGTGGCAAAATGAGGCTGGAGGAGTCGTGCAGACACGCAGAGGATCTCTACTCCCAACAGCAATTACAAATGAGACCTTTGCTGGATGCGATGATCAATAGGAGCGTGTGGGAGGAGGTAACAGCAAGAGGTGAACAGGCAGCTCTGAGGCAAGAAACGTAATAGTTGGATAGTTGGAGTCCTTTTGTTGCCTGAAAAAAAAAGAATGGTGCAGTTGAAAATTACTTGTTAAGCCACACTCCTCTCTGTCCCCTTAAACACTGGCTTCCTCTTTTGGAAAAATATGTCCCTGGGCCTGTTTAATTTTCTTTAAACAACTTTTTTCTTTTTTTTTTTCTTCTCACATTGCTTTGCATTTTCAGGCTGTTCCTAGCTGCCCTACAAATGACCAGCTAGCAGAGCTTTGTTAACGCATTTTCCCAAATTCCTCCTTCTCCAGGTGGTCCTCCCTCCACCTAGGGAGACCCAGCCCAGCTCCTGCTGGAGGGGAGGAATGTCCCCGTGCCACTGCAGAGCTGGGAGCGGGAGCAGAGCCTCCCTGAGGGCAGACCCTGCTCACTGCCTCCTTGTCCTCACAGCCATCAGGCCAGAGCCCAAATATCTCATGCTGGCAAAGCTGCTGCTCAGCTCTCCCCTGTTTTGCCCCAGACTTGGCCCGGAGGCATGAGCCTGGAGAGGGCTGAGCACTGCCCCACCACATCTTGCACGCTCTCCTTGGCACGCCACTGCTTCTCTTAAGCAGGGGGAGCTGGTCCTCTCTTCCTCCTGCCCCCACCATGACCATGAGGCTTGGGCAGGTTTGGGGCTGCCAGGGAACTTTTCGGCCACAGTGTTGATGAACATGAGGCCACCGAGCTTGCAGAGCCAAGCGTCAGTAGGAAGGTCTGAATGGAGATGAGTGCACTGGTGCTAGGTCTCCTTTTGGTGACTGTGCTTCTTCTCTCCCCAAAAAGGGGTAGCCTCATGTCACACACAGGATGGACGTTGCTCACCGAGCACCCCCTCAGTAACAAGGTATTTGGCCTCAGACACCTTTTCACCATTCTGCTCCAAGTACCAGGAATTACTTCCATCTGGGGCCTTTTGGTGCTGCTTCTCTCCACGGCCCTGAGCCTTTCCCCCCCTCTTGGTAGTCCCACCTGCCCTCATTCAAGCATCCCATCCTCACCAGCTGGTTGCCCGCCATTGTTATCTTCCCCCTGCTCCCTGACTCCTTCAGGTTAATCCTCCCACCCTGGCTCTTCCTCCCATCACACCGTGCTTTCCCTTAGCCCTCGGGCTACTAACTCTCCCTCCTCTCACATCCCTGTGTTGACTTCCACACCTGGTCTCCCTGATAGCCCAACTTCCACTCGCTTCTCCTGTCCTGGTGGACACCCTCTCTTCTCCCTCCACCTTCCCTCTCCACCTCTCCTCTCCCTCTCCCTCCACCTCCCCAACCCCACGGCCGAGGGAAGAGCCTCCCGCTCTCCTCGCGCGACACGGAGGGCCGAGAAGGCACGAGGGTGTGCGGGCAGGTGGCTTTCCCCCACGTTGGCTCTCAGTGGCGGCTCGGCTGCTGGCCACAGGGCGACCCACGGGGGACTAATCCTGCCCGAGTCAGGCCGAGCCGAGCCGAGCTGAATC
>KZ505676.1:1038680-1049013 GCA_002844005.1 Limosa lapponica baueri
CACTAGCTGCTAGTAAAAAAACGTTTTGTCTACTTCATACCTACGTTTTTTACAGCTGTGTATGTATTTAATTTCTGTATCTTTATAAACGCATACATGCATACCCCAGCGCCTAAGTATACAGATGTAGGCATTATATAAACTAGTGTATCTATGTGTAAATAAATAAAATATCTACTTCTACACATTAGCACACGCCTTTACATCTACTTTACACGTTCATACCCTCCCTCATACCCACTCCCACAACTACAGCAGTGACTGCCTGCACTCCCCAACCTCAGCACTTCCTGGCCCAAAGGCAGCAGGCAGCCAATCAGCGGGAGACAGGGGGCCACGTGGGTAGAAGGGCAACCAGCCAATCGCAGGGCGAGACACTGCCATCGCCCTGCCATGAAATGGTGACTAGGAGAAAATGGCGGCTCCTTGTGTAGAGAGGTGGGGGGTGGGTGGTTTCCAGTTCTGAGGTACCGCTGGGGAAGCTGGAAGGGGTGGCTGGTCCTGGCAGCAGAGAGAGACAGAGCTGAGCCCTCGGAGGGTCCCTCCCATCCAAACCACCTTTCTCCCTTGCTCTCAGTGCTGGCAGATACAAGGGGTGTTTCCCTCAGCTCTGGGCCTCGGAGCCAGGTGGGTCCATGTTCCTCAGCAGAAGGAGCTGTACTTACTTCTCCCAGGAGTGCTGCAACAGAGGTCTGGCACCCTAAGTGAGGATGTTTCCTGCAAAAGCAAGGAAACCTTCTGGGCAGCAGCGGCTGAACTTGTTTCTCTGAGCACACACAGCCCCTGCTGCTGTCAAGACATCAGAGAAGAGCATCAGCAGGGTGGGGTGACATTTAGGACAGTCTGCTGTGGCACACTCCTTTTGAGGAGCCCCAAACACCATTGAGTCAGCTGCAGTTTCAACTGTTTGCACCCTGCTTTTCCTGCTGCACAGCTTAGGGCTGCGTGGCACACAGGAGAGGGTAGGATTGCACCCAACTATTTTTTCTAAACTGATTCTTGTTTTTGTTTGCAGCAGGTGAAGCCACAGCGAGAAGAAAGGTGCTGCCTGCACTGTGACAGACCTCTGCTGCTGCAGATGTGCCAGGGCAGTTGGGATCTGGCTGCAGAAGATGACACATTGTGCCAGCTGAACCAGGCCAGCAAGCCTAGCAAAGGAGTACCCATCCCTTGGGCTTCTCCTGAGAAGCAGCATTCTTAGGAAAGGTACCATGGGCCTCAGGAATGATTTGGGTGTTTTCCTCCCAGCACACACTTCTGACAGCCATGGCCTGCAGGTTAGGTCATAACCTAAACATGTCAGGAGCTATGTCTGTGGGCTGGTCTCGCCCAGACCACTTCTGTTGGAATAAAGCTGTAGGGGAGAAAACTCAGAGCTGTGAATAAGAGAAGTATATCTGATCTTTTGCATGAATCTTTGTGGTCTCACAGAAATCCTTCAAAAAACTGTTCTCAGCATCAGAAACCTCCAGGGATTTCCGCGTTCTCAGAAAAAAAAGTCAGCAATGGGTTAGCACTGACCGTATCTAAACACTGTCTTTAGCCTAACAAGTTCTTGGACAGTTTCCCCACAGGATGTTTTTCCAAAAGACAGGCTTTTTACCCCTTTTAAGCAGTCTCTGCAGGGAACGCATCCTGGCTTGGTTGAGTGGGAAGGGACAGAGAGAGATTCAGACATGAAGACTTGACCTGTGTCCTGTTTCCCTCTAGGAAAGGAGCAGGACTGTGTTCATGGTGGTGAGGGGAGTTCACCAGCACAAAATCATTTCTATGGCGGCAGAAGATGAGGCTCTCCCAGGAGCAACATCTGGAAACAGAACATCGCTCAACCTAGCTCATCCCACAGTCTGTGTTTTGCTGTGGCCTCTCAGAACAAACATACAATGAAGAAAAATGCTTTTCAGTAGCACCTGATAGTGGCAATGCTGTCAGTGTCTTGTTTTGAACTTGTGTTATCACAGTTTGCTCAATCCAGAACTGTTTACTCTTCAAGGTGAGCTGAAACCTGATGATCTACACTCTGACTTCTGAAATACACTGAATGAAATGTAATTTTCCAAAGCATTTTCCATTAGTGCAGCAGACATCATGAGAACATGACGTCAGAACAGGGCCTAGAAGAAAACTGGTGTAGGGTTTAAGGTGGGGTTTGTTGTCTTACTGCTTCTGAGAAGTCACTTCACTGCACATGCTTTTGCTTTCTAGAGCTGTGTTCAGAAGAGTGTCGTGACCACAAAATAGAGCAGATACAGTGTCCAACAGACAAATTTCTGGGTAGGCCACCCTCTCTGCTCTTACTTTTCCCCGGCGCAGGGGCAGATATTGTGGTCATGGAAATGGAAAAAGGACATGTACATCAGGTCCACAAACACTGCAGTGAAGTGTGTCATGTATGGAGGAGTGTCTCAATGCAAAACTGAGGCCAAAATGTGTAAGGTTGACTTCTTACAAGGAGAGAATGTATCTCCAGCCTCTACTTCAGAGCAGAATAGGGCTTCCTGTATATAGGGACTATTTTCCTCTGGGTGAGGGGTTTGCCAGGGAAATGGAGCAGTTTCTTCTCATGCCAGTTTCTGTGAATCCTGGCCTCCTGGGTCTGGGCAAAGCCAGGTGTTGACAGGCATCCCTCTCCAAGCTTCCTGGCATAGAGCCCTTCTTCTTGTTTGACTGCACCTCTTGCCCTCAAAAGTTGCTTTCTTTCCTTTAGTTCTTTAGACTACCTTTCTAAAGATACAGCATTATGAATGTATCCTTTGATTACTCAGTTTATATTAACATATACCAGTTGTGGTTTTTTCATGTACTGCTTTTTGACATATGAAAGCAAAATTTATGATGCTAAATAACAGAGGACTAAGGCACAAAACCGGTACTTTGAAAAACATATTCTAATTATAGATTAACTTGAAGGATTGAAGAAGGTGTTTTGTTTCATGTACTGCTTTTTGACATATGAAAGCAAAATTTATGATGCTAAATAACAGAGGACTAAGGCACAAAACCGGTACTTTGAAAAACATATTATCATTATAGATTAACTTGAAGGATTGAAGAAGGTGTTTTGTCTCATGTAATTAATATAGCCAAACATATTTTTTCCATGTCAATAAAAGAAAAAAAAAATTTCACTGCCTTTAAACAAGAGACTGTGGCCCTTAGATGTGACACACAAAACTTGCTTTCAGCTATATGAAGTCGAGCTAAGAACTTCTTTGGAAAAAATCCTAGGTGTTGCAAATTTGTTAGAGATCCACTTAGTTCCCCTAAGCTTATGTTGGCTTAGGTCCTTTGAAGGTTCTTTGGTTCAATTTTTGGTCATGGTTTGGTTTAATAGCAAAAAATAGTGTTCTAGGAGCTTTGAGGAGTATTTTTTCGTGAACTGTCATCAGCTCTCTTGATCTCCAGATTAAGAAAGTAAACCAGACTTCAAGAAGATCTGAAGTAGACAAACAAACGTGTGGTGTAGCAAAATGTGACCTGATGAGATGTCTCCCAGAGTCCTGAGGGAATTGGCTGATGTAATTGCCAAGTCACTCTCCATGATATTTGAAAAGTCGTGGCAGTGGGGTGACATCCCTGGAGACTGGAAAAAGAGAAACATTGCACCCGTATTTAAAAAGGGTAGAAAGGAGGACCCTGGGAACTACTGACTTATCAGCCTCACCTCTGTGCCTGGGAAGATCAAGGAACACATCCTCCTAGAAGCTATGCTAAGGCACGTGGAAGACAGGAAAGTGATTTGAGACAGCCAGCATGGCTTCACTAAGGGCGAGTCCTGACTGACCAACCCAGTGGCTACCTATGATGGAGTGACTACGTCAGTGGAAAGGGAAGAGGCATGGATGTAGTCCGTCTGGACTTCTTAAGGCCTTTGACATGGTCCTCCACAACATCTTGCCCTCTAAACTGGAGAGATGCAGATTTGATGGATGGACTGTTCGGTGGATTAAGAATTGGTTGGATGTTGGCATCCAGAGAGTAGTGGTCAGTGGCTCAGTGTCCAGATTGGGATTGCTGACAAGTGGTGTCCCTCGGGGGTCCAAGTCCTGTTTAATGTCTTCATCAATGACATTGACAGTGGGATTGAGTGCACCTTCAGCAAGTTTGCAGATGGCACCAAGCTGAGTGGAGCAGTTGACATGCCTGAGGGACAGGATGCTATCCAGAGGGACCTGGACAAGCTAGAGAGGTGGGCCCACGTGAATCTCATGAGGTTCAACAAGGCCAAGTGCAGGGTCCTGCACCTGGGTTGGGGCAACCCTCAGTATCAGTACAGGCTGGGGGATGAAGGGACTGAGAGCAGCCCTGCTGAGGAGGACTTGGGGGTGTTGGATGAAAAACTGGACGTGAGCCAGCAATATGCACTCACAGCCCAGAAAGCCAACCATATCCTGGGCTGCATCAAAAGAAGTGTGGCCAGCAGGTTGTGGGAGGTTATTCTGCCCCTCTGCTCTGGTGAGACCCCCACTTGGAGTACTGTCTCCAGCTCTGGAGCCCTCAGCACAGGAAGGACATGGACCTTTGGAGCGGGTCCAGCAGAGGGCCACAAAGACGGTCAGAGGACTGGAGCACCTATGCTGTGAGGACAGGCTGAGAGAGTTGGGGTTATTCAGTCTGGAGAAGAGAAGGCTCTGGGGAGAGCTTATTGCGACCTTTCAGTACTTAAGACTTATAAGAAACATGGGGACAAACTTATTAGTAGGGTCTGTAGTGATAAGGTTGAATCAGACTAGATATAAGGAAGAAATGTTTTATGATGGGGGAGGTGAAACACTGGAACAGGTTGCCCAGAGAGGTGGTAGATGCCCCATCCCTGGAGTCATTCAAGGTCAGGTTGGAAGGGGCTTTAAGCAACCTGATCTAGTTGAAGATGTCCCTGCTGATTCCAGGGGGCTTGGACTAGATGGCCTTTAAAGGTCCCTTCCAACCAAAATGATTGATTCTATGATTCTATGAAAATACATTATACCCTACCATTCTTCACCACCGTCTTACTCACACTAGAGGTCACACTAGATGCATTATTTTTCCCCCATCTGGAGCTGGAATTCCAGCATGACTGTTTGCACTGATCTGGTCAAAGTACGTTTTCCCTGACTGAATTTCCAGAGTATTTAGAGTTAATGGCACATGATTTTCTGGTACACTCTTCTGTGTTGTATCAAAAAACATCTTTAGCGCAATTATGCATTTGTTCAGCTTGCTTTTTTTTTTACCTTCAGAATAGTTGGTGAGTTTAGGAATATTTGCAGCAAGATTTTCAAACTCTCCTTTCCAGGTTTGCTACTTTTTTCTTTTTGTCGTCTTTTCATAACATCTGTAAGGAATTAAAGAAACCAGCTCACAGAGTTGGTTGAGAAATGCAATAACTAAGCATTAAGAGGTCTGCTTCAGTATCTCCCAGGTCAAGATGAAGCCTTCATTAATCTACGGAGTTCCTTGAAGTGTAATTGAATTCTGGTTGTGAATTTGGGAGATGACATTGGCAGTTCTTGTCTGCTTGCATGTGTTTATAAAACAGGTAACACTTCAGACCAATGTGCACATCCTTGCCCAATAAAGATCACTGAAATGAGACTAATGATGACAATGGGCTGATGTATTAAATGAAATGCAACTAAAAGTAAGAGAATAATGAAAAGCATAAAGGCAAATGAGAGATTATAACTTTTTGTGCAGCATATCCATGGAGGATGCTGTACAAACTGTAGTTTTATTATAACCTCGCCTCTCGTTTGTATTCATTAAATTAACAGTCACATCTTTACAAAGTCCAGCAGGGGGGGATATTTTTCTGCATTTGAACATAGATTTTTAAAAAACCAAAACCCCTGCATTACTAAACTTACCTGAAGAACAGACCAATTCAGTCTGGCTGTTGTGTTATTCAAGCTACTTTTTGTAGGCAAAAGATGGTGATTCTAATACTTCTTAAAAATGCAGAATCAAAGATGGATTAGCTCATTTATTGGTAGCAGTAGGTATGACACCAAAAAAAAAGTGGGACTTTTTTTTTTTCCTGACAGAGTGTTATAAACACTAGTGGTACAGGTAGGGCTCTGTAATGCGCCAGTGGAGGCTAGTGGATGTGAAGCCAGACCACCTACCTTGGGTGGGCTATCACCCACCTGGGCTGCAGGAGCAAACTGCCCACTGCTCATCCCTTCATACCCACACGTTGCCGTATTCCTGATACACACCAGGTGACAGAAGCTTGGAATATGTCACGCCCTCATTTGAGCTGATCTAGCAACTTTTAGTCTGTAGTATTTCACCTTCACTATATACATAAGGAACACTGCGGTTCAGGAGACAAAACTGGCTCTTTGAGATGCTTTAATCACTTTTGATGGTAATTGTGAGACAGTACCAGGCCCAGAAATTTCTTTGAAGTCTTTTCCCTGGTGCTGAATTAATTATTGTGGCCAGAACTACTTTTTTCTTTGAATAGATCTTTATGAGTGCATTCAGCTGAAGATATATTTAAATAAATCTTCATGATAACTATATCTTCATGATCTTCATAAATATATCATATTGCTGCTTCTCATATTCTTCTGAATATATTTTATACGTAATCAGTTCACCTACTACAAACTCTTACACATCTTTTTATATCTGGCACCTTGTGGATTTAAACTGGATTCAAATTTAACTAGTTTTACTAATGGCCTTACGTGGAAAAGTTATTCAAGACTCAGCTATCAAAGATGACAAAAATCTATGCAGGTAATACAAACCTGATAAAATATGGATATATTATTGTGCAAAATACTTGGACTGACTTCTTCATTCATTGAGAAACCCTTAGAATTGAACAGAAGACGGGGGTCATACTGGAGGATTCTTGGAGAATCACTGCTGTGCAATAAGAACAGTATATGCTACATAGTTCTGTAAGAGAATGTGCTGGTTTGGGCTGAGGTAATTTTCTTCATAGTAGCTAGTACAGGATATGTTTTGGATTTGTGCTGGAAACAGTGTTGATAACACAAGGATATTTTAGTTCCTGCTGAGCAGTGCTTACACAGAGTCAAGGACTTTTCTGCTCCTCGCACCACCCCACCTGCGAGCAGGTGCACAAGAAGCTGGGAGGGGACACAGCTGGGACAGCTGACCCCAACTGACCACAGGGATATTCCATACCATATGACGTCATGCTCAGCAATATAAAGCTGGGGGAAGAAGAAGGAAAGGAGGGACGTTTGTAGTGATGGCGTTTGTTTTCCCAAGTAACCATAAGGCGTGATGGATCTCTGCTTTCCTGGAGATGGCTGAACACCTGCCTGCCAATGGGGAGCAGGGAATGAATTCCTTGTTTTGCTTTGCTTGTGTGTGGCTTTTGCATTACCTGTTAAACCGTTTTCTCCCTTTTACTCCTCTGATTCTCTCCCCCATCCCACTGGGGGAAGTAAGTGAGCAGCTGCGTGGTGCTTAGTTGCCAGCTGAGGTTAAGCCAGGACAGAGGATTTTGAAAAGGTGCAAAAATATGTAGTTCTCTGTTAAACTCTACAGTTGTTAAGTATTTTCTACAGAGAACTGTTTACAAATCGTATGCAATTCTGATTTTCTGTATGAGGTAATCTCACTAGAAAAAAAATAAATCTTTACTATATGGACAGCTTAGGGGCTGGCAGTACTCTTCATTTTTCAAATAAGAGCACTGATGCACTGTGTAGTTGCATCAGTTGTGCTTCTATTTAGATACTAGTGCTGTACCCCAGCCAAACTGTGTATTGGTTCTGCTTTGGATCTGCTTATGTCATGTTATTGCTATTGCACTATTTCTTGTGCAATTTACGAAGCGTTGGAGATTTGAAGGCCCATTGAGGACTTTCTGCCTTCTGTTGAAGACAGGGTGAAAACTCTTTTTTGAGAAACTTCCACGCTTCCTGGATAGTAGCTCCAAAGAAATACTGAGGCAAAAGTTGTTCGGATTGAAAATTTCTGATGGTGTTTGTGCAAATTAACATATGAGGTACATATAGCTGTGATAATTACTGCCTTCCTGTCTAGGCAATGGCCAACTGTCGGAGGAAGACGTGTGAGCCTTCAGGTTCTTGCTGTCCCGTCAGATCTGGGGCAGGGGAAAGTGCACTGAGCAGTGAATGAGCTTCTGGGGTTATCCAGTTACTGGTGCAAGGTTTGGCCTCTGTGCACTGTGAACACAAGAGGGTGCTGGTTTCTCTGTGGAGACTTTTGCTTTTGGCAACAACTTTGTCCCAGTTTTGGAATGGAAAAGCTAGAGGGAAGCATACTGCCCACAAGAGCTATATGCCGGGAACTGATGAGACATGATCAAGGTAAGCAGTATGCATGAAATCACAGTTTCTCAAATGAGCTTTCTTAGTACTGAAGTTATGGATATTATGTCTCTACTGTTTGCATCCTTCATCCTTCTTTACCCTGTCTAAAATGAAATACAGTAGTATTAAAAAAGGGTGCAATCTTGTAGCATCATTAGAGCCGGTCTGGACATTTGGATGAAGCAGCTGCAGAATTCTCCCAGGTGAGGCTTCTGCAAAGTCAGCCCTGCTCAGAACTAGCGCTGCACTGGAGGCCTTCCGTGCCACCCAAATTCTGGATGAGCTTTTCTACTCCCATATGATTTGTCTTATGACCTCATTATGAGAATATGCTTATCCAAGCAATGTTAAATATATATATATATATATGTACAGATCAGTTCTTGCTTCTTATTGTATAAACTCAGCAGAAGATGGTAGTGGAGTGTGCATAGTGTTTGTTTGGCTATTTTTGGAGAATAGTCTAGCAACAGGTAAAGTAATGATCACATCGATTTGCTTCATTATGTATATTATGCCTGAAAATGGGGCAGCTGCGTAAGTGAGCAGCCAGGAGCCGGGATTAGCAGCCATCCAGCTGATGGTTACTATAGTGAACCCCATACATTGCCTGAAGAGCCACCGCCTAAATTAAAATTAGCCCAAACACACACTTCAGGAAGAACAATAGGCATTTAGAGATAGACATGAGCAATTTCTTGTGCTCCTAATGTTAATTCCTTATGAATCATATGAATTTATTTACCAGCTTTCTGACTGTAAAACAGAGGTGTAAGAAATGTTGACTTTATTCACAGAAATTGTAGCTATTCCTTTTTGTGCTGTTCTAGGGAATGACAGATGTTTATTTGTGTTTGTGCTTTTTTTTTTTTGGTGTTTATTGTCGTTCAAGAAAGTCTGGTTTTGAGATGGGAGAGTTAACTGAAGAATGAGTTGGTGCTGTGTTAATTTTAAAATATTTTAAGTAGACCCTTAGCAAGATATTTCAGAATTACTACTCTGCGCACACACACACAAACTTAGCAACTGATGAATCAATCAATACACCTTTCTGTATACACACATGCACACAGGTGAGCAGCAGACAGAAGCAAGTTTCATCAGGTGATGGAAAAGAGCTTTGAAATAGTTTTCCTTCTGTACATGCCAACTTTCCTCCAGTTCCTTCTTGTTCTTGAGCAAACAGAACTACTTTCTTTAATACCATTATTAACCTTGTCTTGTCTTTCCCAAATAAGCCTACTTTTTCCTCCTTGAATGGCAGTAGATGGGCAGTTCCTCTCTGTTTCCTACTCAATTATGTCCGTTTTCCTTTTCCTTACTTTCCAGTTAGGCATGTGTTTCAGCACTGGAAAACGTTTTGGCTCTAAAATAACACAAATGCAGCTGTGAATAAAAAAAGTGAGCTCCCACAACTTAAATAGGTAACTAATTTTAATAATCGGTTAGAAGTGTAGAAACCATGTATCAGAAATAATGCGAGTTATCCCTGAATGTGTAAAGATCAGGCAGGCTCTATGGAGCTGGCAGAAATGAAACTGATTCCAAGTACATCTGAAATACTTAACGCTAGGGAGCATTTGTCAACGCAGCTATCGAAAACTGAGTATTCTCCAAGAACTAGCATGTGTATGCTCTTGGAAACAGTCTGAGAAATCCCTTGGTTATGAAAGAGAATATTTTAAGAAAATGTTACCAATTCAAACTGATTTATCTAATCGAGGTGTAACTTCACCTCTTCATCTTCTGTATTTCCAATTGCACCCGTTATGGCAAGCCAGCAGAATCTTTGTCATTTACTGAAAAAATTAACAAGGTAAGAAGCAAATGTTTGACAAATGGCTTTCAAGACAGTGCTTCATTTGAGGAGCATTTCTTGTTCCGACTTCTGTGATAGGTCTGTGTGTGCTATGGGAGAACAGTTATAATCTCCCTCCAGAGAAGAAGCTTTGCAGTTGATCTGGGTGAGGATAGGCCTTTGTCTTCCAGAACAACTTTGACAGCTACTCTTCAGGCAAGTCAACAGG
>KZ505676.1:1072531-1094922 GCA_002844005.1 Limosa lapponica baueri
GGGAAAGGAAAACTGACATAGAATTTTTGAAAGCCTTGGGTTAGCAAAAAGGTGTAGGAGATTGTATGTTTAGAATTCTTGGTTTATGGAAATTGACTTTTTTCTTAGATCTCACTTTTTTTTATTTCCTCTTTATTGGGAAGAGTAGTAAGTGATAAAAAGCATAGCACAGACAGGACATTAGTAGGATGCAGAGTCTCAAATCCATACCAGAAACCCTGAGTTCTGGGGAAATGCCTGTCCAGTTTGAGGCAATAGTAGGTTTTTTGAGTGGTAAGAAACAGCACGAAGAATCCTGTCTGCCAGCTTACCTGCCCTGTTCCTTTGCCCCAGCCCTCCTCCCTTCTTCACTACCTCCAGACAGACCACTGAGGCTGCCAAAAAGGAGAAGAGAGTTCAAGAGAAAGTGAGTAACTTTCAGACTCCCGATCTTCATCGGGAGATCTAGAAGATGCACGTAGGGACACAGAGAGCAAGAAAGAACCGCTCAACACTGTATGGTCTGTATTGGTAAAATATTTGTTTGGCTGTGAGTCTTTGATACTCTTTTGTCCTTTCTTTCTGGGTAAAAGAGACATTCTTTATTAAATTAATTCATTTAGCTGTAAGACAAAGGCATGAAGAGGGGCTATGAGCTACCTCTCAATGACCAATGTTCCAGTCCATTACTTATCACAGTAACAATATGAAAATCTGAATGTGCTGCCAGCCTGAAGAATGGCAGGCGATTTCTTAAAGGTTACTTTTCAATAAAACTGAAGAGCCTCTTACCTGAGGAACAGCTAATTGAACCAATTTTCCACGGTGTCTCTCTGATATGCAAACAATTCCTTACCTTGCACATACTGTTTCACAGAGTTTTACGATGGAACAGCACTTCTGCTGTTCTTGCCAAGCTCAAAGTAAATTCTGCTTATTTCTTTCAAATATAAAATGTGACTGAACAGCTTCACATTTAACTTACTAAACACAGAACAGTTTGCTGCTGCTTTTTCCCTGCTCTTTAAGTGTGTGTAAGGCAGTTCTCGTCAACAGCTCAGCATTGTTAACAGACTACTAAGTTTTGCATAGCAGAAGAAATGCAGTGAAGCTTTTCCTTTCATTTTAGTGGATACCTGAAATAGAGACAAAATTTCTAGTGCTCTAAAATATCTCGAGACTGAGAAAGCCATGTGAATAAAAGAACAGAAGTTGCTAAAATTAAGATATTTCCTTCATGTAGGAAACAAATTCCTCAAAAAATCTCTCCAAACTAAATTAACAGCCTGTGGATTCTGGGATTTAGGGTCTGTGCAGAAGCACCAACGAACGCTGTGTTTTCTTTGAATGAGTTCTTGCTTGAAACAGGGGACGGATTCCAGCCCAGGCTACAGCTCATACAGACCTTGTCCCTCAGGTGGGTACTAAGCTGCCCTGAAAAGGTACCAGTGCTCTCCACAGTGGATGGAACTGCTGCCAGCTCTGTGAGGTGGCCAGAGAGGGACATGCTTTTTCTGAGTGGGTAGCAATTCTGTCTCTAGTGTAGCTGCCAGCACTGCAGGCTGACCCAAAGGAGGACAGAAGCACCTGGTTTGGCACTTTTAACCTCTGTGAGGTCAAAAAAAAGCCATTTCCCAGATGGGGTTTGTGGGAGGAAGGGCAGTGTTGGTCATCTCAGGGAGCAAGGACAGCGGGCAGGCTGGCTGCTCATCTGCTCCTTTCACCCCTGCTTCTGTGTTCAGAGGGGAGCTGGAGGCCCTGTGTCATCTCAAATCAAGACAAAAACCTGTAGATATTACTCTGGTATTATGCATATTGATTAATGCTCTCTGTTAGGTGTTTTGCCTCTTCTAAGTGTTTAGCATTCATTGGTTTTACCCTGCTTTACATTAAAAGGTGAAGGACTTCAGTGAGGTCAAAACAAGCTGTGCTATTATTCATATTAATAGTGGCAGGTGTTTTTCCTTCACAACTATCAGCTAGTTCTTCATTAAGAGTTCAAAACCCTCATAAATACGTATTTCAGCGCACCCCTGCAGAAACATTACAAGAGACAGCAGATGTGTCAAATGCAGTGACAGTGGGTATGAGGCTGACCGCTAAAAAAGGAAATTGTCCCACAAGGCAAGACTACAACATATATTAGCTTCCTCACGCACTTCAGTGAGGAACTTGTGGGTTACCATTTCCACAGGCTTACTTCATTACAGGAGCCCCAGCTCTGTGCTTACTCATTTTTTCAGACCGTAGTTTGATAAATTCTTGGCACATTGCATGTGGAATAGATATGTAAGTTACAGCACAGTATTTCATGAAGGAAAGATACATGTGTATGTATGTGTATATGTTTGTAAATATCTGCTTATATGGTCTTGACATGAATAATTATTGAAGTGAAGTACTGGACTGATCATCAAACAGCTCCTTCTGTGTAAGTTTTCATTATTTAGGTCTTTATAAAATTCCAATGCCAGTTTTCTGCAATTTTGGAAAATTAAGTAGCTGTAAGTTCCAGTGCTCGTAGTTTTCAGGTAGGAACCAGAAGCAACAGCACTTCTCTTTCACCTCTGTTACTGACTGGCCTTAGTACTTTGCAGTCACAAAATCCTTGGTAAGTGTCATTAGGTAGGTAGGTATTATGGCCTTACTTTACTGATGAGGAAGCTTAGGGTCAGAGAACACAGTTAATCCAGGTGAGGACACACAGTGTCATAAAAAGGCCTTTTCTATTTCCTGCATTAAAACAGAGATCCCAGTCTCATTCCCTTAAGGGACAGAAGTTTTGGGGGGAGGTGGCCCTGCTGAGAATAGTGTGCTTTTCACAGCTGCTGTGATCTTGAACCTTCACTCGATGACCACTGAAGAGGATGTACGAACCCGACAGAAAAACAAGATGTCTCAAAGCTCGCTGGCCGCAGGACTTCTGTCGCCAGTGTACCGATAGCAAGGAATGTATGTCCTTGGTTCTCAAAACAACTGTACCCTCTGCCCTGAAAACTTGTCTGCCTTGCAAGGCCCAGCACTGCTTGTGCAGCAGAGGCAAGGGGGGGGTCATGCAGCAACCGTGTCAGACAATGATTGGATGAGTGCAGGTAACTGTCACATTAATTGGGTCAAACCACGGGTCAACAGGAACTATAAATTACTGTTATGTCCCACTGCCATTGGGACCCCTCACCACCACCGACCCTCACCCTTGCGAAGGCCTGAGAATCACGGATCAATGGGACGCCGTTGACTCCAGAGGATCGTCGAGCCGTCGTGTGGACTGATCGTGGTGGTGATACACTATTTCTTGCAGCTCTCCGAAATTTTGCTTCTCCTTTCCTCCTTTCCTATACCTCCGCCTTTTCTTTATCACCATTTAGCGTCATTTTTAGGTAACAATAGTAAAACTATAGTAAAGAGCATCTGACCTTGTTTGTGTCTTAATCACGCCCCCAGAATCATTTCGAACCCCCTCCCGGACCAAAAATCGGACCAGGACCTAACAGAGGAGCAATGGGATAAGAACAACAACTGAATAAGACTGGTAGGTCAGTGACATTTTTATATCATATGGAAGTGAAACTGAGGATTAGAAAAAATGTCCCTTACTTGAGTGACATTGTTGTGTGGGTTACACACACAGAGGCTATTTTAAGAGGCCCCTACTGGTGTCAGGCAAACTGTAATATGGGAGACATCTATGGAATTCCTCTGATTCGCGCAAAAAAGGCAATGCTAGATTTTGAGCCAAATTGCTTGGTTTAACTGCATGGGCTTCATCAGCCTGTCAGCACCGCTGACTTGGGAAGTCTTGTTCATGTCTAATCAGGAAAAGACTTCCTAGAAGGATATCACGCAAGATCCTCCTGTTTCTTCAACCAAATCAGTTACAGAGCAGAATTACCATCTCTGTTTATGTTTGGCTTTGTCTGCTTTTAAAGGTCTGAGCATAGTGCCCACGCTTTATTGGTCTCCCTTTTTCCCACAGACCTACACCGTGAGTGTCTGACAGGCTGAACACCGTTCATCATTCTTTGCATCTCCTGGCTGACCCTCCTTGGAGGCTTTATGCAGATGGCGCCACAGGAAGCAGCAAGGTCAGAAAGGCATGAAGAGGGCTGGGCTTTACACCACAGCTGCTACTGATCTGCTTGGACAGTGGAGCTATGCAATGGCAGCCTGTCCTGTATGGGACCCACATGTTGTAGAAAGAAGGGAGCAAAATCATAGAATCATTCAGGTTGGAAAAGACATTTGGCATCATTGAGTCCAACCATCAACCCCACCCTACAAAGCTCTCCCCTACACCATATCCCCCAACACCACACCTAAACAAATGATGGCATGGCCGTTGGATCTGGCAAAGGATCCAACATCCTGCCCATGGGTGCAGGGGTGCTTCCTTCTGGGGATCCCCAGGGTTTGTACAGCTGGCAGTGTTTGCCCCTTCCCTCTCACCTCTGTCCTCCAAGCAGCAATGAGAGGGGACATCCGTGAGTAGTAACACACAGGGTTGTATTTACCTCTGTGTTTTGTGGGTTGCACCAAAGCAGGTGAGATACTTTGCATTTGTTGGAATTTTTCTTGCCTTTCTGCCGTGTTTGAATAACGGTTGTGGGCTCCTAGAGCTCTCCTTTTTCAGTCTGAAGTGAAAAGGATGAGTGATTTAAATTAAGACTATGAAACCTAGTTAAGCATAAGTTGATTTTCCTTCTCTACATATCTCTGGTAGATTGGAGTGGTAATTTTTTCATCCCTAAACCTTCAGTGCGAGTGTCTTACATATTTCTACCTACTTGTTTTTGTGCTTAGATCTGTTTCCTTGGAACCCTTGCTTTAAGACATTGAGTTAACTCTCATCTTTTGATGAAGATTTTCTCTATCTAGTCAGGCATTAGCCATTCCTAGTGAAGCACGGGTGTTTTACTGCAGCATGGAAAGGTTGTGCAAACCACAAGCGGTTCAATGAAAATACATTTAGAAAATGCTGTTTACCTTCTACGGCTGAATTAAATTTGTACAGAGAGAGATGTTTGAAGACCAGCTACAATATTAATCAAAATCCTCATTTTATATACAGTTGAAATGTACTAAATTTGTGACCTATCTTATAAATTTATTATACCTTTACACATTCAATATATAAGGCTTTTTTTGCAAACTCAGTCTAAATTGTATCTCTCTGTTCAATACAGGTATTGCATCTGATAAAACATGTTGAAATAGATAAAATTTCTAACCAGATGCACCTGAGGAATAGTTAAAACACACTTTTTGGAGAACACCCTGTAAGAGGCAAATCAGCTAAAATAGTTTGAAGGAGTCTTCAATACACAATACCTCTGGGTGCTGGGGAGAGAAGTAGGAGAGGGGTATTTCACTGTACTCTGTTGTCGTGTGAAGCCAGTACAAAAGCACCATTTGAATTTAATTGAATATGAATTAGGCTTTCTGGAAGCAATTTATGACCATTTACTAGTCAATTCATCATTTCAATTAATGTTAAGCTCCCCTTTTCCCCCAAGATTTTTTTTTATTGCTGTTGATAGGGATGATTCATTTCCAAATAGCTGAGGCATCTTCTCTTGGCCCTAGATGAAGAAAACACAGCAGCTCTGTGAGGTCCCAGGCCTATTGTCAATACTGAACTGTTCAGTCCCTAGACATCAGTTCTTGGGCAGACTCCATCAGACAGAAATAAAAGGAAGAAAGCTTTCTATATGTTTGTACTAGATTTTCCTGGATAGTTTTTTAAAACAGAAACAATTTTTTTCTTTTTTTTCAAACAACTTATTATCTTGCATATTCTGAGAATTTAATAAAGGAACAAGAAAAGGGTAATAAACTTGTTTGGTTGAGAAAAAGGTACTAGCTTCAAACTATTGACAGGCTTGTCTGTAAGAATAAATAAAGAAAAATAGTCTGAGAGCCCTGCACCGTGACATCTAAAGCAGACCATTTTTGTCAGTGTCAAAATTTTGTGTCCATGAATGAATAGGCTTATTCTCAACAGCTACTCCATATATCTGTAAATTATATAAGGCCATATGTAAAGCATATATAAAATATGTATTAAGTATATATATAATTTTTGTTATTTGATTTGGCAGCATTGCAAAGGATCATGGAGGCAAAGCTCTTGCTACAAGAATTAAAATGCTCACACTTTAAAATACGGCAGAAGCTTTTTCTTTGGGCG
Organism: Limosa lapponica baueri; assembly: GCA_002844005.1. Classification (NCBI taxonomy): domain Eukaryota; kingdom Metazoa; phylum Chordata; class Aves; order Charadriiformes; family Scolopacidae; genus Limosa; species Limosa lapponica. The sequence continues at coordinate 1,078,698 of KZ505676.1, forward strand.
GGCGGTGTTGTGTCGTATCACTTTACCTCATTTGCACAGCTTTAGGATTATCCTTTTACTTTCTCTCCAGGGTGTTGGTGGTGTTTGAAAGCTCAGATTGTCTCATCTCATTTATAGTACTCTTGGCCTGTTGTCTCATTATTGTAGCCAACCAGTATTAAAAGAAAAGACAAGACAGGGCAGTTAGGATTGCATGCTTGAGCTAGAATTTCCCTTCCTTTTCTTTACCGTCTTTAAAGTTTTCTTCTTATAGCTGTGAATTTATAAGTGACTGGTTCCTTCCTTATCTCATATATTTTTAATAAGGGTACTGAATTAAGGCAGAGCTGAATAAAAACTTGCGACTGCTGCTGACTGAAATTAAAATTCAGGACTCATAGACTGGGTTTTAATTTGGATGATTGGCGTTGGCAGGGTTCAAATTTTATTACGGGTGCTGGGGAGTTCCTTGGATTTGTTCATGCTTCCTGGCCATGAACAACCCCGATCTCAGGTGGCCCTGCTTTGAACAGGGTGTCATAAAAGATGTCTCCAAGCATTCCTGGCAATTTAAAGTATTCTGTGTTTGTACGGAAAGGGGAGAAGGAAGTGGCTGGAAGCAGCCCAAGGTCTGTGCAGACAAACCTGAGATTTCTCGCAGAGGCTGGGGAAGCTCACTCAGCAGTTTGCTGTGGGGACACAGCAGCCTGAGCTGCCAGAGTCAGCCCTGCAGCCACACTTACCCCTGCAGCAACCCCAGCAGACTTAAGCTGTGGTGACATTGGATCCGCTTCACTGGCTGCTTGTGTTTACTTACAGACTTCCTCATAGCGTATTTATTAAAATTTGGTGTGTGTAACAGACCAAATATTGGATAAGACCCTGTTCCTGCTCGGAGAGTCAGAGAACTGGCATCCAAGTGAGGTGCTACTTTCTGAAAGCCCTACAAAGGCTCTGAGTCAGGAGGTTGTTTAATCTTCTTGTAGTCACTCTCTAATCTTTAGTAACTTCAATAGGACTATGAGATCAAAAGTACGATGCTTTAAAAAACAACAAGTTAGAAAGCAAATTCAGCTTTTTTCATTTATTTTCATGAAATAGCAGATTATTTCTCTGTTCTTTGATTTCCCTCTGTATATGCTTGTGGTTCTTGTCCTAAGATCTTTGTTTGGCACGTGGGACAGCAGACCTTTACTAGCTCTGATACATTTATTTCCGTGTATTTTCTCTGTCTCTTCAGAGAGTTAGGATTTTGCTAAAGATTGTGGAGTTTATTACTCCACAGCAGTTCAGTTACACTTTTAAATTCTAATATGTGACTTTAAATGAGAGACTGTAATGCAAAAGGGCACAGAATATTGTCCCAGAGTCTCTTCATAGCTTCATATCATAAGGGACAGAGTTGTCTGCCACAGAAAAGTTTTTAAACTATACTATGGCATGAGATTAGATAGTATGACTATAATATGTTGTTAATGATAGAGGTAGATAGGAATGGATCTAGTTCATACAAACTGATTTTTTTTTAATTTGATACCTTAATAATATCCTGTATCTTGATGGTGAAGAACAGAACTAGTGCTGCAGTGTCTATTCATGCTATTCTAGGGTTCTTTTTATGGATCCTCTATTTCAAAATTACATTGTCTAAGCACACATTTAATTTAATTGGACTACACACATACATATAGCTAGCTATATACATAAGTATTTCCTGGATTAGAGCCTTTAAGAAAGCTTTAGAATAAGGTAAAAAGAATGACCAGAATAAGATTTTTTTTTATTATTATAGTAAGGGAGCTTTTGCCATTATATGTGAAGGAAGGTTTTTGACTTCAATGATACAACTTTGTTGGGAAAGGAGGGCTCCATTTATAAGACAATACGGGTGCTGTATCTGCTTAGATTATTCTGTAAAGTCTTAAGGGAAGTAGATGTTTGGAAAGCTGTCAATAGCAGTTTTGAGGATATTGCCTTAATAAATGGTGTGTCTGTTTTTCAAAGGCCTAGAAGAACAGGGCAGGGTGCGCATATGTGTGGATATGCATGCAGAGGGCAGCTGCAGCCAGCGCCCTTAAGAGAGCTGCCTAGCTTATAATAAGCGTAGCTGTCGTATGCTTCAGCGGGCAGTTTGGTTCACTTCAGAGCATGCTTGTCAATTAGCCCAGTGAAAGTGGAATTTTTGGAAGGGCTGGTGGGTGTGTTCACGCTGCGGTCGCTGCAGCTCCTGCGGACACACCTGGGCTAAGCTTCCTAACTGGATGCTGCTGGCAAAGTCGGGGTTGCAGCAAGGAGCGCGGTGCAGGCCACTGCATGAATATTTACCCAGCTGCTGGGAGCAGGGTTTGCAGTCTGCTGAGCTTCGTGCTGCTACGGCCCCCGGCATGCAAACGTTGCAAAGGATGCGGATGCACAAACCCTGTCCCATGCAACTGTTCTTGGTCTCCTTTGGAGACTGGGGAGATGCTGAAACGGTGTATTAAATTGAGTAGCAAAGACCCTCCACGTGGTGCTGAACGAGCAAGTTTCTGTCAAGCAGAATTTTAACTGTCATGAAACCTACCAGGTTTAAATTTTACACTGAAATTGATCAAAATTTCTACCACTTTCTCATAGACTTCAACATGACTCTAAAAGACAGACAATAGTATTTTGCAATCTCTTTTAATAGGCATCTACTGATCTCATGATGTCCACACCCACTGTGGGAGCAAGTAATTCGATTTTTCATTATCAATGTGGCTTTTACAGGTGAGTGCCAAAATAAACATTCATAGAACTTGTATCGCTGAATGGAGAGATTACATCTGTAGGATTGTAACCACTCCCAAGTTTGGTGGTAGAAATAATTGTTACTGTGCCACATACGCACCTCTTGTTCTTTGAATAGTTTTGGTTTTGTTTTTAAAGCTTTGTAAGGAAAGCACAATTGCTTCACATAATGGATTGCCCTTGCGTCACTGGTAGTTAGGTAAACTGTATCCACTTTCTTAATCAGTAGTCCTTATGAAGTCTGAGATCTGTTTGAACTGACTGAGGTATCACTTTATTCTGAAATATTCTTTTTGGACATCCTTTTGTCTGTATTCTGTGTTGTCAATATGCAGCTTTGGATTCTCAACTACAGCATGGAAGAAATAAAAAAACCAACCCATGTCTGCTGTGGAATCCATTTACCAAGAAAGACACATGCTGGATGAAGGTTGGGTGCATAAACATCAGCCAGTCTCAAACAGTGGCCCAGGTGTGACACAGAAGTGGGTGACACTAAGAGTACAACAAAGAAAGTAATTCAATAGTAGTAAAGCTGTATCTCATATATGAGTGTGGTGTAGGTACTCAGATGGCACAGTTTGTAAGTTAGAAGGTATTTTGGTTTAGCTTCGTTTCATAGTGGCTATGACAATTGAGTAGCTGGACTTCACAGATCATTTGGAGAGATCTTTGGAATATGCTATATATAGGCAAGATAATTGCAGTGAACATACTCTTTTCCTTTATGAATTGTTTTTATTTGTAAATCTTGGAAAATGGGGAGCATCTTGTAGCTTGATCCTTCCACCTACATTTAGGAGCCAAAGGACCCTTGGTTAAAATGCTCATTGTTTATTCTAGTTGAGGTAAATCTGTGTGAACCTTCCAGAAAACACTGGCGTATGACTGCATCCTATATATTTGTTGCTGCTGACCTGCTTTAATTTAAATACAGATGAAAGGAGTCCATGTCAAGTCTCAAATTTCTCTTAGATAAGCAGAACTAAAGCAGTGAGGTTTTCATCTGGAGAAGTATTGTAGCTTTATTTGCCATTCTTTCTTTAGTAGGTGTTCAGGCACAACTGATCCAGCATGGGCATTTTTTAACTGTAACATAGTTCTGATGACAAATCAAACTCAGGGTTTCTTTTGTGTTAATAAATAGAGAAAAGCCTGTGTGAAACAGCAAATGAATTCATTTAGTAAGAAAGCCTGTACAATGTAGATGAAATTATTTCAAAGAAAAGGAGCCAGAAATATTATCTGAAAGCATGAAAGCCAATATTAATATACAAACATGCACTTAACATTATCCCAGTAATTTCTTACGGTTGATGTGACATACTCTGTTTCTAAATAACCTGATATTTCTGTTTTACCTCATTTTCTTGCCTTTTTAACCAACCACTAGCTCTCAAACTAATCAACTAATCACCTTTTCTTCTACATCCACGATCCCTATAATCTTGTGTTTGTTGGAATGACTAAATACCAAAGTATGCCTCCTTCCACCTAGTTGTTTCTTATTTTAAAGCCCCACTGGAAATTTCTAATTGCGTGTTGATTTGCTCACACTTTTATCTTCAAAGTGTCCCATGATGGCCCATTATTAGAAAACAAAATGAAAGTTTTTGCACAGTTTTGTATTATCAATAGCACTTAAAGGTTAATGACTTGCAGATTAGAGAAAATAAATTAAAAGAATGAATTAATTCACACTTTATTGTGATGTATTAACAACTTGCTGTGATAAGCAGTTGCTGGATACATTTGTGAGCGAGATCAGGGGCTGCAATAAATTGCTGATGTCTGCTGTTGAATTTTGATTATTTATTCTTAATGTATTTCTAGTTCTGCAGCTTTCTTTAAAAAGCAATGTAACAAGAAAATTAGGTTTTTGTAGTTTTGGAGATTTACAGACCTAAGCAATGCTAATCTGTGTCCTCCCCCCGTGTTTTCTAGGCACTGCCGCAATTTAAAGACAGTCAGTGATGGAAACGGGGAAGAAGCGGTAAAACGTATTGATTGTCTGTAATCGTTCTCATTAAGAGTGATCCTGAAAGACCACAGTGGGCATTCCTGTGGTTCCTCTCACTCCAGCTTTTTTACACCGTCCCTGTTGTCTGCTTACAAACCCCTGCGAGCAGATGGGCGAAGCAACTATTTCCTTCAAAACTAGGGAGAAATACCCTCAGTACCCTTTTCTCCTTATGCAATCGTAAAGGCGTATAAAGAAGTTTGAACCAAGTTTTGGAGCGCAAAGCCAAGAAGCAAGAGAAGAGAGTGAAGCGGGGCAGTCTGGAGCTGAAGTTCGGCAGCAGAAAGTGTGTGTGAGAAAGGCAGCCGCCTTCTTCAGTCCCGTCCTTGGAGATTGCAAGTTAGAGTACACGGGGTCTGGGGTCTAGTTTCAACTTTCTTCCAGGGAACAGTTTCTCCCTAGTAGCCACCCACAAGGCCACCCCTCAATTTCCGACTGCAAACCTGCCGCAATGGTGGGCTGAGCAAAACCTTGCTGAGACCCGTTCCGGGGTAAATTGGTCGGGAAACAATTTGGTGCGTGCAGAGTGCACCCTACTTTATTTCGTAATAGGTTCCCCATGCAGGCAAGCTGTTACTCGCACTTCCAAACAGCCGGCACAGCCAAGCCCTCTCCGGTGACTTCAGGTGGTGGCAGTGAGCACGGTGCGTGCTCTTAACAGTGTGGCTCTGCTCTCGCACTCCTCTGTAGGGAGGAATGGAATTGTCTCATTTGCCATTTTTTGCTGCTTCCAGTTAGCCCTTTTTGACAGTAACTAATACGTAAGCTCGCTGTCTCTTTCTTCTAGCGATACTGAAGTATCAGACATACTTAGAGGTGATAAACAAAGCCTTCTGTTCTTCAGGGGGATACGTTTTCTGGTGGAATATTGTAAATACATTATTTCCCACTTATTCAAGTATTAGTTATCGCCACTCTCAGTTTGATTCTCATCTTCTATAAAACATGGCAATTAATAGGAAGACTGGACTCTCTCTTCTACCTTATTAAGTCCTCACTTCTGTATTACATAAAATGGGTGATATATATATTTATCTTCTCGGTTTTGTGTTATATAAGGGTTACAGCACAGGCTTTCTTATTACAGAAAGCACAGTATAGCTCTTGACTTATCCTAACTTGCTGCCTTTTTTCCTTTATAATCCATATTTTGTTGCTTTTTAGGGTAACAAATATAGTTCCAAGTAGTTTAAAACTGTTGAAGGACACAATCGCTCTTTCCTTTATGGTAGCCATGAGAAAAAGGCTTGTTTAGACATGGTTATTTTAACATACCAATTTTATGCTTAAAATCTTCTGGAAAAGATTTATCTGCACATCTGTTGGTGTGTTTGCCCTTCATAATAGTAAACATTGTGTATTTGATATTTTTTTATCAGAGGGACTTTCAGTTTGGGGTTTTCTGTTTCCTTCCTGCTTTTTCTAGAGGCAAGTTCATTTGAGACTGAAGGTTATTGTTAAGATCATATCCCATAGGAAATATTCTTAAGGATGTTATCAGTACTGTCAGAAAGATTTCTGTATTGCAGAAACAGATCAAATTCTGCATATCTTTCCCTTGTAACTGCTTACTTATTGAGTCTCTAGAGCTGTCAGTGCATGACAAGAATATTCTCATAAAGACTACTGATTTAGGCTCTATGTATTTTAAGTGTGTTGTAGATACCAGTTCTAAACGATTTAAATTACTTGAAGTGGATGGTTTTGTTTCCACCTGTGCAACAGTAACACATTTTCTTACTAATACAAACAAGACAAGAAAGGACTTATTCTTGATTCTATTTTAATCCCTCGATATGTTTCTTTGTCTGTGAGACCTGGTTCAGCTTGGCTGGCTTGTTATGGAGCACTTGATTCAGCTGCGTGAGCGTGTTATCCAACCAAAGGTTTTGTCTTGGGGCACTCTGACACAGCAGTCTTCATTTGCAGTTACTTTGCTGTCAAGTTTAATAAAATCCAACACACTTCAAAATTAGGATCAGACCCACAATTTAATAAAGTTGGTCAGTTATTTCCAAATATTTTTGTTATGAGCTGGCATTCGTAGGTCTTTGTGGAAATGCATAAATTTTAACCACCAGTTGAAAAGAAAGTATACTGAGCATAGATGCGGTTCTCATCACCATCTCTCGGTTATTAACAGCCCAGTATATACACCTGGGAAATACTTTCATCACACAATCCATGAAATTGTGTCCAATGACGAAAGATAATAGCTGGTTTTTGGCTGGATGTTGAACACCTTCAATCCTTAACAATTTTTGCAGGACAAAAGAAGGTTTAGGGTCAACAGGAGATGCTTAATGTTTTATGAAGTCAGACTGAATGAATTTAAAATAAAAGAAATACCTTACATAAACCCACCTATATATGCAGTATCTCTTAAACACATTTTGGTCTCTATTTAACAAACCTAAGGATGACAAACAAGTCAACTTTGTGCCAATATAAATTGAGATCAGTAGGTCCTGCATTATTTGTTTCTTTTATGTGTGGGTGGAATTTACCCTGAATGTCAATAAATGTAGAAACCAACACAAGCCTTTCATTGGAAATGAACATTAATGGATCAATAGTAAGGCTGCCTTTGCTGTTTGGTTTAGCTTTTACTCTCTATCTATTATAATTCTCAGCAGTAAATTCCTTTATGCAGCATGTAACAAAACGGTCCATTAGTGATTTTCACATTACACTAAATGGAGAGATTTTCAAAGCTGTCTAGACACATTTTTGCACTGGAAATAATTCGGTATTTTTTTTTTTTAATTAAGGGTAGTCTGTCTGAATCACCTAGATTGCTCTGAAAATCATATTAAATTTGATTAATTGTTTGGTATCAAGTTGTTTTTATTTAGTCCTTAGTTTGAGTTAGATGTGGTTTTTGTTCTGTTTACAACAAAATTCCTTTGCACTTCTTTGAACACAGAAAAGGACCTTAAAGTAACAGCAAATGAATGCTGTGAAAGCTTCCTTTAACTGCCAAGCATAATGCGTAAGGCAGAACTGGATTTATAGAGGTCTTTGTGATTATACTTGAGAGTTCTTGTGTACAAAGACCTTTTCGCAGGTCTTTTGGGCATGTTTTGTGCTTTGCTGTCAAATAAATGGTTGGTCAAATCTGACCTTTTAATATCGATATTAATTTTGTAATTTAAGTGCCTCAACTTGTTAGACTTCTACACAACTCTGTTTGGGACTTAGGGGATAAGAATGAAGAAATTCTCAGCTTAGAAAAGCTAGGGAAAATGTCATAGAAATGATCATAGAAAAGTGAACTCTGAGATCTTGGAAAAAAACTTTGTAGTTAAATAGAGGACTTAAAGCTTCAGAGAAAACAACATGGGGAATAAAGGGTTGTCAGGGCTTTTACAGTCCTTCTGAAGAGAAACATTTGCTCCAAGACATTAACTAACGATTAATCCATACTCAGGGATTTTTTCACCATTTTGACCATGGAGATGTAGTTGGCCAAAAATTTTCTTTTTTTTTTTTCCCCTTGGGAAGCCTAGACCAGATATCCAGACTATCCATACTTCAGAAGAGAGGCTTCCTCTCAGAAATGCTCATTTTTCATTTGAGGAAAAGTCCAGTGGTTTTCTCAAAATCAATCTCCTAAATGGGTCTTTTCCACTTGGAATAAAATCATGGAAAGTTACCTATCATGTGAGAACCCTTGCTGAATTTACAGGTATTTCTGTGTCATCAGAAGTCACATTTCTGTACAGAAGGGGCACTCTAATGGCTTGCTTTAATGAATCTCTGATTGAAAGCACGTTCAGGAGACAAAGCCATACGATTTAGGATAGTAGCTTCCTAACGTTTGTCATTCCTCTGCCCTCCCAAAACACAGTGTTGTTTTGTTCTAAATGGCTAAGAGAACAGAAGTAATATTTTACCATATAAATGTATTTTAGAAAGTGACTTGAGTGGCCAAATATTTTTAAAACGTTATTTCTTATTCCAGCAGTCTGAGAAAAAGCATTTGGACAGCTGTTTAGCTGCTGAGAGTGACAGACTTCTGTTTAAACACATCAGTGAAGACACTGCTGACTGGTAAGACTCGTCATCCTAAATGGGTGCTGAGCCGCTCTTCTCTTCTGGTTCCTCCTAATGCTGCCAGCCAGATCACAGGCTATACCCGAGTTTACTCGGTGGAGCACAGTTAAAATCAATTAATAAACTGCAGTTTGTTGTGCCTATTGCTCAAATGTGGTAATAACTTGAATATTTTTGAAATTTTTAGCTGTTTGTACTGTTATAAGAGACTCTGCATTGTTTCTTCTTACTCTTAGTAGCAAGCCCTGGTTTAAGCTATCTGTTGCCTGCAAGTAATCTCACAAACATTTTCTTGCTGTAGCAGTGGTGGAAGCAAGGTTCCTGGTGTAGTCTGCTCTCTGCATTTACCAGTATATTTTCTCAAGATATTTCTGACGAAAGTCCCATCTGGCTTTAACTCTATTGCTGCAAGGCAGATGTCAACTCCTCCTGCTTTTCTTTCTTTTGTATTTTATTCACTTCCCTTTGATAAGTCCCTCTGTGCTAGATAGGCAATAATCTTTATGGTACGAATGCTTCTCCTTTCACCCTGCAGCTGGAGAAAAGCACTTTAGAGGCAGTGGTGTCCTCAAGGTAGATTTTTCTTACTATTATTATTTTGCCTTTGGAGGAAATTTGGAAAGTACCACGTTCTTGGTGGGGCTGTAGGAGACAAGGGGGTTTTTCTCCCAGCTTCAGCTGCAGGATGATTGACACACATGCTGGGATAGCAATTACCACAGTGAGTTACCCTAGGGTTGAGCACCTGGGCTGCTAAAAAAAAAAATGTCCTAAAAAAATCTTCTGCTGATAGATGCAGGCTAGATTGGCCTACTTATCTATTTTTAAATTTCAAATGCTGTAGTTAACATAAATTGCTCAGTTACAGTTTTAAGCCTGCTTTGAACAGCTACTCGTTGTGGTTTTCCATTGCGGGTGTCTGCTGTGATTTCTGCATCTTCTGTGAAATTGTTTGTAATCGATTCACTAGGCCACCACCTACTTCCAGTATCAGCCCATTCTGTAAGACTAAATTTATTAAGGTCCAAGCAAGGCACCTGCGGGGTGTTTTTAAAGACGTGAAGTGTAGCAAGGTGTCCCTGTTCCAACTGGCTTAAGACCTATTGCAATGACTGGCTGTGATTATGTACATGACTGTCATATGAAAAGTCCCCTGAAGGCTGGACATTACTATAGGCCATGCAGAGTCACTAAATATATCTTTTCTTTAATCTCTACTGGCTTCCTGATTATTGCTCTCTGGAGCATAATGACAGTGACCCAACCTATCTGCTTTTCATTGGTACAGCCTGACAGGAGAGATCAGGTGGCACTTTTGTGCATCCATTACAAAAGGCAAAGAAAAGCCTGCCTTTTAGCCCTAGAACTATTCTGCAGACACTGTACGAGCAACTGTACAAACTCAGGTTTAGTCAAGAAAGGTGATAGTGTCCTAAAATTCAAAGGTAAAGCAGAGGTCTGTGGTAGTACCACCTACTGTAATTAGGTTACTTACAGCTAAAGTGTTCAGTAAGAATATTTCTCAAGTTGCCTGCAGTATTTTGAAAAATACCATTTGCTAAACTGACAAATCAAGGTGTAACATATCTTGAGTAAAAGTACTGCACTAGCAGAGAAAGAAAGTTTGCTATTTTAGTTACTGAAAATTTAAAACAACTTTCCAATTTTTTTAATGTTTTCCTTGATTTGCATTATTACTTTTGTGTTATTTTTGTAGAAAAAAATGCAATCATTAATATATTTAGAATGTTAGTAGCTTTTCTAAAGACTACTGTGAAATTATGCTGTTCAGAACATGTGGCATACTGCAACATTTATTTCCTTTATGTGTACTAATGAGTCTGTTTCAAACCTAAAGGTAAAAATTTATAAAAATGCAACACATAAGCAGTTGTTCAATTTTTCTTTTCGTATTATTTTTTTCTCCAGAAAAGAAATTAACTACTGGATTGAAAACTTTTGTAATGCATGCATTGCTTAATGCAGAAAAAGAGAGTGGGTTTTTTTGGGTAAACTTTTCATTCTTCAGGTGTTGCAGATAGTTTCTCCTGGACTTGGAATATTGGTTTATTTTGAAGTTTCATTTTAAAACTTTTTTTCAGGTGTCTTTTCCCCTTTTATTAAGCAGACTTTGACCATGGATGGACTTCTGCAAGTGTTATCCTGATACATGTGAATACTCTAACTGACATGAAACAACATTTGTGCTTAATGTAAAGCATTTAATTCTTTTTAGAAAAAGGATTCAAAGGATTCATGGTAGGTTTAGATGTACAAATTGGTGTCATTTCAAAGATAGATGCCAGAGTAATTTCCAAAGCCAGCAGTAAAATTGTAAAAGTCCCTGCTGGTGCGTATACAAAGTCACCATCAGTGATATGAAGAGAAATGGAGTGGGAGCTGAACGAGCATGAGGTACATGTCACAACACACACAGGCATTTATTTGCACAAGTGAGTCATTTGTATTGTTAAATTCAGTAGGATTTATCCTAGGTGGCCAACAGCAGTAAACAGTGCCTTAAAAGCACCTATTTTGATTTGTAACCAGAGTCGCTTTATATCCAAACCACGGAATATCCCTGAAGAAAGATCTCTAAGCCTGGGGAGCCTTGTGCTAGAAGTGGGATTACAAGCTAACTGTAAAATTGGATGATGTCACAAAAGCTAATATCCTACCTAAAAAGGAAATACTTCTAGTGTGCGTTTTTAACCAAACGGAGGTGGTGAAATGATGGGTGAAAAAAATACGTTTTAATCATCCTGGATTTGTTTACAAATTTGATGTTTTCTCGACGGCATCCTGGCCTCTGGATGTAAATCTGGTTTAAGAGGTCAAGGAGATCAATCTTACATCCTGTAGTTGGTGTGGATGGAGAAGAGGAGGATGTTGCTGCCATCCTTTGAAAAAATAGTCAGGACCAAAAGTATTCGCTGTCTGCTCAAGTGATACCAATTTTCACACTAACCTGTTGTTATTTTTATAAATCTCTGCTGTTTGGTTGATCTGTTGAAAGTTTATAAAGACTCATTGGCCAGTAACCTAGCATGTTACATGAGGATAAAATAAGAGCAGACTGGCCTATAGTACTGTGTTTTAGAAAAACCCATCACAAAAGTATTGGAAGGGTGGATAAGTGGATGGATAATTAGAATTAACTCATAGTATATGTGTTTCCCCATGTCATAGAAGATTTGAAAGTGATACCATGCCGCATATTAAATTTTGCTCAAGTAAAAACCAGTTTGTCCTAACATGGCTGTAATCTCTGAATGTTTACTAGCACTGCCCAGAATCTTTCTATCACTGGACATACTCATATAAAGACAACAGTAATGACCACATGCAAATACATATGATATCATTATCAATATTTGACAGTTGCACGGAATGCCCATCGGTGCTCCAGTTGAAGGAAAAAAAAAAAAAGGAAAAAAGAAAAGAAAAAAATATCACTGAAATATTGCCTTACCTTCTAGTGTCTGGCATCTGAGTGTCTTTAAAGGTGATGGCATTATTAATGCTGGTAGTTCCTAAAACATGCATATTCCTCAGCTTTGTTTCTCTTTCGTGCTCGCATTTTGGCTGACCAAACAAATACAAAGCACAGATAGGTCTGTTCAGGTAGGTTTGAAATTGAGCAGAATGAGTCCTACCATTCAGAGGGAGAACTTTTGAGCTATGGTCTTTGGAGACACGTAATTCTTAGTCAACAAATTGTCCTCTCACTGGTGATTGATTTGTTGTGATGCTTCTCACTAATCCTTTTTGTGATTCTTCTAATTAATTGATGAGAGAGATTAGTCTGAGTGTTTATGGACAAAGGGAAAACCCAGGCTCAAGGGAATATATTTCCACCGTTTTCTGCTACCCTTTCTTTTTTCCCTCTGTTTCATGTAATTACTACGTAGGAAGAAAATAATGCAAATATCGGTTAAAATGACTCATATCCTGGGTTTGCCAGGCACACCTCGTTGTTGTACTTTTTTATATCTACATCTAAATGTCGTCTTAAGAATGACAAATTCTGAACCTACTGTCTAAGGAAGCAGAGGTGTTTTCATGTCAATGTGTCATTAGGTCCAGTTGAAACACCATCAAACAAAAATAAGCCTGATGACTTTGGGAGTACTCATGAGCTTTTCTTCCTGTTCCAAGGTCTTTGGACATACTTCTGTTATCGCTCTAGAGTTGATCCAAATATTCTTGGGCACACAACTGCATTTCTGTAGGATTGCTACTCAATACAGTGAGTATGTCAGCTTAATGCATGTTCGATGATTCTTGACCCCATATAAAATTAGAATTGTGCAAGTTGACCATACTTGATCTTGACTGCAGACCTTTTATATGAAATTGAAGCTTCAACATTTTCTGAATTAATTTGAACCAGCAAAATGACTTTATACTAGATCAGTGCTTTGCCACATGTGGCTACAGTGTTTTTCATGTGGTAGGAGAAACCCTAAAGGCAAATTTATTGCTTTACAAAACCACAGTCTTAAATGAAACTGTTGCATATGTGTTTTTCAAAGAGAGAAGCTTCAGCTTACACAATAGGTAGTTTATCACAGTTCTAAGTCTACCTCCACTGTCTTTGAACAATTTACAGACTTACTACACTGGTTACAAAAGCTCTTTTGCATCCTGTGAAGGCTTGATGTAATTTCCTGTACTTATAACTCCTTTATAAAGTTTCTCATTTTGCAACCTATAAATGGGATATTTTTGGAAATAAATTAACAAAAGCTGTAGATTTAAATGTAATATCCAAACTGGACAAGGAGAATAAGCCATTTTTTAATATTTACTTTCTATTAAGAAATAACTTTTAATGGGTTGCAGTATCTCAGAGAAGTAGATCTAATCTTCTTAAAGCTGAAGAGCTTTTTCTGCTTTTCAGCTCTTTGAAGGACTCTCAGATCTGCTGGTGTGCCTCATATGATTGCATGCCATTATTCATATTCCAAATGCAGAGTGATATGAGCAAGGTGTCCCCAAGAGCTGGTCTGTCTTCCCAAAAACAACACAACAGGAACAAATTTTCTTACAGTAAAATTTGCTACTATTTTGGCCTGTACCTGGGGAGAAAAGTGCAGGCAGTGGCTTCAGCAGTATGATATTCAACTTGTTTGTGCCATCAAGATTCCCTTTAGTGAGAGGTAGATTGAAGGTTTTGTTTAAAAAGCCCAGTGTTCCCAAGCCCAACAGACAATGTGGTGGCACCGTAACCAGACCAGGAGTGAATGAAGGAAGGGAGTTGAATGACATGGCTGGGTTGAGATTGTTGAACCTGTCCAAGAGGCAGGAGGAGGGAAACAGAGAATTATGGTACCAGCACTGAACAAGACATCATTCTGACCATTTTGAAGTGCTTGGAACATTTTTTTCGTTTTGGTAGAGACTCAAAACCTTGTATTTTAAGCTGTCCTGACAGCCTCTCTACAGCTTTTCCTGTCTAAGAGGGGGCTGAGTTGTTCATACCTCTGAACTGATTTCATAAATTAATATAAATATATTATTAAATATAGCTGTATTTAAAAATATCACATTGTCATCTCATGTAAGGGACAAAACAAGACTTCTGACTGTAAATATTTCTGCTGCTTTATAACTTGTACTTTTGTTATTTATATTTTCTGAAGAAAACTATACATCTAACTTCACAAGCAAAGGAAAATGGATGGATGTGTTCTTGGTGTTGCCAGACGGAAAACATGTAGTCACTGGAGGAGCAAATATCTTCAAGAGTAGCAACTTCTGGTGAAATTATGACAGTTTAACTGCTTCATAGTAGATGAGGAAATGGTCAAGCAAAATTTGAGTCACCAGATATTTCTCTGCAAAAATTAAGGTTCTAAATGGTATATCAACAATAGGGAAATAACAGAGAAATTATATTTTGTTTCCTGGGTCACAGTCTTTATGCCTCTGGCATGTCAGTGTCCTCAGAGCCAACCAAAAGGATGACCATATCATGAAAGAGTCATCCAATTTACTTGCCCTTTTTACTGTGAGATTATTCACATGGCTCTGTTTCTGCTAGTCTTGACGCCTCTACTTATTTGATGACTATGGGGTTCAAATTCAAATCTGGAAAGAGAGGCCTGGCAACTGACTGAAGCACGCAACAAACAGAAACGCACTGAATTTCCTAGGAAAGCTGAGCTGGAATCAGCCTGAATCAATTACTCCCTATCAAGGTGTATGCAAGGAGCAAGAATGCTGCCAAAGGAAGTGGCACAAACCCAGAGAGGCATGGATCTACTTTGCATACTGAACATTTGCCTTCTCCCCTTGAGGTAATGAATTGAAATTAATTTTCCACCCCTTTATACTTCATTTACTCAGCAGTGCCTGAGCAAAGTGTTATCTCTAGTGATTTAGGGTTGTGAAATGTACTAGTTAACATGCACTAACACAGGTGGTTACTCTGATATTGTCACTGCCCTTAAGTGTTTGCCTTAAACCCCTGCTACGTTCAAGAGAAAGCCTATCACTTTTTACGGGTGTTAATCATTCCTTAGTCAGATGTCCTGCTGTGGGTGCAGGTGAGCTGCACTCAGGAGGTATCACTCTCAGTGAAGAAGGTCTTGCCTCACAAGTGTGTGCCAACGGTCCCAGCACTAGAGCTGAAAGGAGCAGTTTAAGACAAGGCTTAAAACTGAGCCCTGCCTGTATTAAGGACTCTTTGCTTTAACGGAGGATTGGAATTAGGGAATTATTCAGCAAGGGATGATGTCTTTCGGCAATTAGGGTGGAAAGGGAGTTGCGTTATCCTTACAAGGGCTGACATGCAGTTGGGATCTATTTCCTCCCATGGAAGAACTGCTTGCCTTTTGGGTTCGGTGTCTTTGTGAACCTCTTTACTTCTAATCTCAGACAGTGCATTACATGGCCATGACTTGCATATAAGTTTTCGCTCATGGACTGCTGTCTGAAGGATATTTGTATGTAGTCAGTGAGGATGACTGACTCCTTGTAAGAAACTCCTTGTAAAATATCTGAATTGCCCTCTGGAAGAAGCTGCCTGTGCCCATTCACTGTGGATTAATGGGACAACTACATTTCTACATTTTCAAGAATAAGTGTAAATCATAGAATCACAGAATCATAAAATGGTTTGTGTTGGAAGGCACCTTAAAAATCATTGAGTTCCAACCCCCCTGCCATGGGCAGGGACACCTCCCACTAAACCAGGTTATTCAAAGCCCCATCCAGCCTGGCCTTGAACGCCTCCAGGGATGGTGCAGCCACAGCTTCCCTGGGCAACCTGTTCCAGTGCCTCACCACCCTCACAGTATAGAAGTTCTTCCTAATATCTAGTCTAAATTTCCCCTCTTTCAGTTTAAAACCATTACCCCTTGTCCTATCACTCCATTCCCTGATAATGAGTCC
>KZ505676.1:1096329-1123198 GCA_002844005.1 Limosa lapponica baueri
CATCATCCATGTTGATGAACCTTATTTGAGCTCTTTGAAAATGAAAATCAAAGGGAATATTTGTAAATTTTTGTCCAGTAATATTTCTTAAAAGGCTGCATTAGCACTACATGTCAGGATGAGATTCCAGAGTATGGTTTCATGGTAATAAATCTGGTTTAAAGCTTTTCAACAGATTACCACTCTCAGTAACATGTGGGGAGTGTGCTCTATGCTAATGAGTGAAATGAATTGGGTTGCAAATAGCCTTCTAAACTGTGGAATGGCAGCCTTGGCAACTCATCTGTTCTTGATGAATGAATTGTCCTGCATCACAGAGGGATTCTTTGGCAGTGAAGTGTGCTTTCTAAGCCATAAGATAGCTCTGTTACCATTTTTTGTTTGTTTGTTTTCCTCTTGCTCTGATTCAAGGCTTGTGTATGAATTTTTTAGTCCCTTTAATTTCTGGGACAGTTACAATGTCCTGACCTTCTTTGGAAAAATACTTTAGTTATTTGTACGTTATTTTGATGACTGCTTATTTTCCATGTATAGTTACTTAATATATAAAATAAAAAATTACATCCATAGATGCTTTACAGGCTGCTGTCTAGACTGCGAAAAGCAGCAGAAAATCTTACAAATCTAACAATTGTACAGTAATAACATAAAATCTTACAAATATGGGATCTCGTAAACTCTTTGCTCCCTTCCTTTTGGCCTTTCATCGGTGCTAGACAAAATGCAACATGGTTATTATGTAAATTATAGTCTTTGAAGCACTTAATAATAACTTAAGGATGGGAGTAAGGTAATGGGTTACGTAAAGGTATGCAAGCTGGTCATCTTATACTAAATAAGTAGTTGTGAGAAGCAAGTAATTTCCAGTTACTTTCACAATTCCTCTTCCACGTCTTCAAACTCTTTTCCCTTAAATATTTTCAGTGCAAATGGCAAGAAAGCAGAAAAAAGAGAGGTAAACAGAACATCACTGTCATGAAAAGAAAACAGACAAATTTGGCAATGGATGTCACAACTCCTCTATCAGAAGTGTCACTGAGTATCTTACAAATGATACCTGTGTGATATCTCCTCTGAGAGATCCATAGCAGAAAGTGCCATGGTGAAATCAAATCAGGAACTCTCGCTGCTGGAAAACAGCAGCTCTGTTTCATTTTAGAAACAGTTCTGGGGCATACGGGGTTTCTGTAGGTGCTGTTGTCCTTGGGTTTGTTTTTTGGGGGGGGGATTTGGGAGATTGCCACTTGATATAGTGGAGCACCACAGCTCCTTTCCATCCTTCACATGTTGACTGGTTTCCCTGTGTAGCTTTTGAGTGAGGGATTTACAATGTTCAGAGTGTCTTCCTTGTCCCCTGTGGGGACAAACCTAAAGCAGAGGTTTCAAAACTGTATTCAGAGAGGGCCAGGCAGGGAGCAGGATATCTTTCTAGGGAGCAGGCAGCAAGATGGATCGGCCGTGTGACTTGGGATGGCGAAGATTTAAGTACCTTTCCGAGCTGTATGCAGAAGTTGTTCAGGCCGTGCTTGGGAATCCCTGAAGACAGCAATTACATTGCAACAGTTTTGACTCAAGGGCATCTGTGTCAAAATCATTAATCAGATAAAACACTCGTATGAGTAGAGACTGCAGGATGAAGCACCGGATGTACCATAACTGTATCTTCTGACAACTGGAAAAAAGTATTCAAGTTTTAACATTGGATGTGTGTTGTAATTTTTTGACGGCAGCAGAGCGCTGGAATTTGCATTAATTGTAAAAAATGCAATGACTGTACTGTTTTAACAGTTGGCATAAGGAAAACCTCATTGAGAACAAATGAGTCATAAAAAGAACTAGGTTTACACACAGTAATTAACTTCTTTTTGTCCTGGTGTATGATCTGTTAGATGCTGGCACTGGGCCATCATGATAAAGGAGATCAAGATACATATTCAGAAAAACTACCTACTTCTCCTTTTTTCATCTTTACTTCTATACAAAACAGAAATTCTACATCTCCTTAAAATGCAAAGTTTGGAGATTCCGTAGCAGGTTGTGTTAGTTACACAACTATAACGAAGAGAACAGCAGAAGCTCAATGCAGTATATGTACAGCATCATGCGTAAGTGGTGATATGTATGTGGTTTTGTAAATCCTAACATATTAGCAAGTTTTGCAGTCCGTGATTATCTTGATTTGCCCTTCTGGCAGCAATTTCATTGGCTTCTGTGAAATGTCTGTATGTGTGAGCAGTTAAAAAAACTTGCAGAACTGCATTGATAAATTAAAGTTTGCAATATCAAGGCAGTAAAACATTAAAATTCAACTTCATTATACTTGAAGTTTGTTCTGTGTCCTTATGGTTTATTTTAGTTTTATTTACAGTATAAATCATTTACAGAAGCTCAAACCTTTGAAAGATACAATGCTGAAGAGATACAATGCCAAAGTTTTGTAGGTTGCTTTTTTTCTGATTGGTTGTCTTCATTTGAGTTGTAGTTGTGCTTTTAAACATAACCTTTATTTATTAATGGATATCTTTGGCATTGTTTTTGTAGCTAAAATCCCTCGTCTGACTATATTTAGTGGAACTGGGGTGCTCTTTTGGGAAAGAGAGAAAGAAGAGGAAAGTCTATGAAAAAGCTGTGTATGTTTTCATTTATGACTATAATACTAATATATGTTTTCATAGCAGTGAAATGCAAATACTTTACAGCTCCTGTTCATTGTTGGCAAGTGAAAGGTAAATACATATTAGTATTAAAATAATAAGAACTTATGTGACTGATACAATCAATCACTTATACGACATACAATTTTGCTGTCAACAGAGACATCCAAAAGAAAACAAACACTATAAATCAAACCGGATTTAAATTGTAAGTATTTGTCTTAATTTTATACATTATGCTTAGTGCCAATAGCAATATGTGTGTGTGTGTGCTCTAAAACACACTTTTACCCACATAGTGTACCTTTATGTTTTCCTTATACTTCTTTGTTGAGATCAAAAGAAATAACATGTTCCACTTAGTCATTTCTTTTGAAAGTAAAATCCCACCACTGCACTTTGATTGGTATTTGTGACCTATCTTAGCATGCTGGGGAGGGGCAGGTGAGGAAGGCCTGGGAGCATTTGCTGGACTAGAAGATTGTCCATGCTGGGTCACTGGTTGATGTGTGACCCAAGCTGGCAGTCACTACAGAAGCATCTGGTAGCTCACCCGGATCTAGATGAAATCAGATTTACTCTTCTCAGATCCTCCCGGCCAAAGGAAGAGCCATATTATGGACTCACTGATATTGCTGTAGCAATCTGAGACTTTAGGGCTTCCTGGCAGGTATTTCTCCAAAGCAGGTCCTGCTGCCAACACCTTGGCAGTGCAGAAGCAGCACCTCACAGAGGACCAACCACCTCAAAAAAAAAGCAGTGTTTTCAGGACAGGGTGTAGACTTAGTGTTTGGTTGGAAGAAAGCAGAAATGTAGTAGTATCCTGTGTCCCCCCCACAGCCTTGACTCACAGTGCTTTGGGGTTTAAAATGGTCCCTGCTGACTGTTTAAATGGACATTGATTTGGTTTCTGTTTGTAATTGTTACTGTTTGTTTTTTTTTTTTTTTTGACAAAGGCTCCCTGCATAGGAGGATTGAATAAAGAAATAAATGGCATAGGAATTTTCTTTTAGGGTGTGTATTTTTTAGTGTGTGACTAAAATGTGTCCAGCAAAGCCCTTGAGCGTGTCCGCAACTCTGCATATTGCTGCTGTGGCAAATTAGACTGCTCATGTCCCGCGTTATGCACATATTTAAGCACTTTGTTGGATCAGAGCCTGGTTTTAGAATAATTTTCAGTTCTTTCAGCTCTCAGCCTACTAATGTTGATAACACCGTGTATGAAAAATATCTCTACTCTGATTATGTTAAATGAGCCACACCAAAGGCAAGAACTTTTTGGAGTAAGTAGTCAGCACTCTTTTCTAGATGGCAGTCCGTATCTTGTCTTACTTCTTACACATGTTCTCTTTTCCACTCAAAGTAGAAATAAAATGTTATCTCTTCACATGAATATAGAAATACCTTCTTAATCCCTGAATACACATTTATACTGTAGCAGCCTTAGACCTATATCAGTGATTTCTCTCTCTTTTTTTATTAATCCTTTTTTTATGAGCATTTCTGTTCCTGGGTTTGAATTTCCCCCCACTTTTATTAGAAATAGTTCTTCCTAATTATTAAAAATAATACAACTACTTCTAGCTAATTCTTTACTTTCTGTTTGTCTCAGCCTGGATATTTAGCTACCTAGACATGCAATCTAAATTTTTATCTATCGTTTTTAGATTATCGACTTCATTGGGTTTTATGCATTTGTTGTAATATTTGCATTGTAAATGCTCTGAGAGAATACCTGCTTTTCAAACAGATTCTGCTTTAAACCACAAACAGATTTTTTCTTGTTTTGGGCATTGTGAAATTTGTGTGTATTAGCTGTTGGTTTTATACAAAGTCTTAACCAATTTTCCTAGTTCAAGCATCATAGAAATGGAGCATTTTGATATATTTTTTTCTACCTAAAAGGAAAAAACCCTAAGAAGACAAGAAAAAATATTTTTTAACAGATTAGAAGAGAGAAATTTCTACTGAAAGATTGTGAAATACATGTTAAAAGGATAAATTGGTAGAACTTGTGAGTATAATTCATGTGAGGTACAAATATACTTGTACAGTGAAAACCAATATATGCCAGTATACTTGTGCTCTAAATTTTGAGCATGTGTAAGAAATTATGACCTCACCAAAGTCAAGGACAAAACTGCTGCTGGCTTCACTGGGCTTGTGGCTTCACCGGGCTTGTGGCTTCACCAGCAGAGAATCGTAGAATTGTTTAGTTGGAAAAGTCCTTTAAGATCACCTAGTCCAACCATTAATCTAACACTGCCAAACCCACCACTAAACCATGTCCCTCAGGAACCATTTTCTAGGAATTACTGAGTGAAAAATTACCCGTTTGTCACAGAAAACCCCTTCGCTTTAAGCATATGACGAATCTCACTGAAACTAATGTAAAACAACCTTAACAGTACCTCCTTTATGTTTAAACTTAGGCCCCCATATGAAGCTTTAGTCTGTGTGTTGTGCAATATGCTTTCAAAAATTATAAGTAAGATTGGATTTACTTGCGATTTTGTTGTTTGATGCTACTTACCCATGCCTAATAGTGCTAATAACTTGATGGCAATAAAACCGTCTTGTGATTGTTCTCTTCCCATAAACATAGGTACCTGGCACCTGGTGCCAAGTCAGATACCCATTGCTTGAGAGCAGTTTGTATTCACAGTGCTATGCTAAGATTTAAAAAATAGAAGCTAGTCAGTGCAACATCCAAAGTGAGCTGCTTGTGCTATGCACACTATTGCCTCTTACCGAAGGTTTGCTGATTTGGTTTGAAGAACATTAGTGCTCTTTATTAAAATATCGCCAAAATTTTTATTTTTTTTTCCATACAAGCAGCCTGCAAGCAGAATAGGCACCATCCTGCTGTGATGCTGTTTTTCCTTGCTGACTCAAAGACTTACGTGGTAAACTGCTGTTGTGCAAATTGCAGAAGGAGGGAGATAGTCAGACCCTGAGGTAACAGTATTCATATGGACTACAGAATTCAGCGTTTTCTTTGAAGTTTGCCCTTCTGCAGAGCAGGCTTACTTAATATGTTACCCTGCTTGTTGAAGGCATATGTGGAAGTGCAAATATGGCATAAATGAAATGCTGGACCCTGCTCAGGCTTGTATTTTACTCATAGTTAGTATTCCCGGACTGGAGTTTAATATTTGCTTTTCTTGAATATTTGTGCCAGGAAAACACAACAGTGTAGAAATGAATGTACAATTAAAAGACTTCTTCAATTCAAATGGGTTGAAGTGCTTGCTTTCACTGAGCCCTATCTCTATTCTTCTCATTCTTCAGCAGAATTATTTCTTCTTTTGTACAAAGCCATTTTTTTTGACCGCACAGAAATTTTTTCGATGCTATTTTCTTGGCATATTCTTGAGAAGTAAATGTACTAGTAGCATTCCTTATCATAATAGAGATCTCTGTTCTCAAATGCCACCTAATCTGCTTAAGGAAAGGTATGGATCTCTGCATTTGACTTCAATTCTCTAGTCCTCTTCAGCCACTTTATTTTAGTCATAACAGGATTAATAAATTTCCATGAGGTAAATGAGAGTATGAAGGAACTTCAAGAGCTGCTAATGTGCAATTTCTTTCTTTTTCTTTTTTTTTTCTGTGCCTGTTCTTCAAGAAGTAAAGTAGAGATTCTTCTTTTTTGTACGGTTGTATTTAACAGAAAACGGTTATCTCTAAACGCATTGTATTCATATGATAATCCAGACTGTTGAGCAGCTGTACTATTTTCTGCACTTTGGAAGGACATGGTTTCAGAGGTTGTGATAACTCCTTCAAATCAGCAATAACTCATTTTAGAAATCTCACAAAACAACTGAGGGGTGGTGCCAGTTCAAAGAACATGATGTTTGACCAGTGTTCTTTGCAGGGAAATCTCATGGGTGTGTTGTCCTTCCAGTGGGAACCCACCAGGAATCCTTTGCTCACGAACTTGCAGGAGTGGGTTCTTGATTATACTAAATAGGGTGAATCACAGCAGTGATGGTTTGTTGTGTCTCTCACTCTGAACCCCAAATTTCCCGGACACGGAAAGACAGCTTTTCCACATAATGAAGGGGTTTTCTGATATTGATGGAAAACAAGAGTATTGAAAGTCAGGAAGAACTAAACATCAAGTGAACTATTTGATACTATTATTCATCAAATGAGTCATCCAATAGTGCTTGAATACATAAACTAGGAACAGTAATATACCTCATTTTAGCAGCTGAAGAATATTCAAACATGAGTCTTCAATAAAATTCAGCTTTGACTTAGGTTCCTTAAAGTGAGATGGGGTTATCTCAGATTGTCATTCCAAAGTGTGAGAAGGGAATTTGTCTCTGGTTCACATCCACCTGCCTTAGTGTTCATACATTTAGTGGGAGAAGCAGGAGGTGATACCAAACAAGGACTCCCACAGGTTCAGGCTATAAGATGAGATGCAGCAGGGGCTCCAGCTCCTTTCTCTGTCCTCCTGTTGCAGTGCAGTTTCACCGCTAACGTGGGGGGCTGTGCCACAGCTGTCACACACCGTGATAATTTTGGAAGACTGATATGTGCTCAGGCAGGGAGCTTGCTTTGCAGTCTCTTGTATTTCAACATATGGCCAATTGCAATCTATCCATTAACAGGGTCCAGTGTTGTTCTGCTCTAACCAAACTATAGGTGGATGTAAACAGCCAATGGCTTTTCCTTTTGATTACAAGATTACTTCTCCAGTTCATTCTCATCTGTTTGTTGGAAGCTAGGAAAGGAAGTGCTTATACTAACATATATGTACAGAGAGAGAGAATATATATATACACAGTGTGTATATATATACAGAGTGCATATATATATATACACACTACTATACTATACATATATATTGAGAGACTATAAGGTTATAAAACATGAGGGCTTTGTTTTTGTGTAATGACTTGTGGTGGCATCTTTCTTTTCCTTTCTTTTAAGAACACTAGCGGTCAGACCTAGAATACATTGTACCAATAACTCCAGGAAGATTTTTCCTTTTTTCCTGAATAAGTTTTATGTACGTTTTTTCAAGTTGTCTTTGGGGTCCTCACTGAAGCTTTGAAGTAGGTGCTGTCTAAGATGCTACCTACAGACAACCTGAGGGATACAAATTTCCGGAGGATGACTTAGACTTGCAGATTACAAAAGCTGAAATTTTTGTTGTTTCAACAATGGCTTTACGTCCCTGCTCTGCCACCCGCATGTCTCCTAAATCTTTCTTCTTTTTCATGTCAGACAAACTCTTCTTTCCAGATCGTCTCCCTGCACCGGAGTCCTTGATCTTTCCCTCTCTTTCCTCGAGGAGAAAATCTTCCTTGTCTCTGACTCACTGCCATGTTTAGTACCCTCACGCCATTGAGTGTTTGTCCCACAGATCCAAGGTTTTTTCCTTGCTCCACCCCTTGATTTGTGACTGTACCCAGTCTATTCCTTGTATTCAACTTCTCTCTCAGAGATCTTCCAACACCTCTTTGAAGATTACCCATCATTAAAAGTCATAATTAACATAAAAGATAAAACATGGAGGAGTAGGAGGCAAAGCACATACTCCTAAGTGCTGTTTCATACTGACTATATATCTCAGTTTTCAGGTTTCTCCTGCAAGTCCAAGCAAGCAACTCAGTAAGCTCAAAGCATTTAATACAGTATATGGTGTTCTGTGCCTTGGTTTGCATTATTTGACAACCAGTTTTCAGGTTCATTTCTATGAATCTTTCAGTAGTGCCAAAACTCACTACACTTCAGTAAGAGTATTTTTGGGTATGTGTCTGTGCATGTATGAATATATACATAAAAATATTATATGCCCATGCACACACATTTATCCTTCCAATATGTTAAGATTTTTAGTATTTCCTTGTCTAAGCTAACTGGTGCAGATATTCACGGCACTGACAAGGTAAACTGAGCAGTAGAAAAAAACATGCAGTTTCAGAGCAATTACCGATAAACATCAAAGAGTTTATGTGGTGACTAATATTTCAGAATGAGGAATTACCAATTAATTGGGATATCTGATGAGAAATGAGCAAAATTGGCTGATTGCAGTCATGATTGCTAGGTTGCAGGCTCCTGTGTGTTGAAAAAAAAACCAACCAGCTGCAAACTGGAATACAGCTTTCATTAGAAAACTGCTCCTTTTTTTCCCAGATAATCTTTCTCAGTTATTATTTGTATAAAACCTTCAATACTAGGAGCAAGATCCTTTGTTTCCCTTCTGAAAGGCACGTGCTTGCAGTGGAGCATGGGGCTTTGGGAATTTTTGCACTCTGTTTTGTGCCATACCTGTTGGTGGGGTGGGTAGAGTCTTTCTCTGAGCAAAACTTGGGCTTAAGGGAGCATTCTGGATTACCGGCAATCTTTCTAAAACATCCTACTGACTTTAAGTTTTTGCCATACCTTCACAATACCATATGGTACTGTGCAGCTTCTGACACATCTTTTAAGGCGTTTGATAAAATGCTAACCTGGGTTTGCAAGGAAGTCCTCAAGGTGGCCATGCAGAACTGCCCTCCTTGTTTCCTTTCCTTTTATTGCTCACTCATGCTGTTCTGGACTTTCTACAGAAACAAGACTCATCCCAGCCTTTGCATAGCATCGCTTTATTTTTAGGAAAGATTAAGTTGAAGCAACTTTGTCCTTTTTGTTTTATGTCTCCTCTGGTCTTTCACATCCCTCCCCCGAATGTTGCGCTTGCGTAACTCAGTGTGAGTTAAGTGGATTCAGTTGAAACTCTGCTCCTTTTGTATATCTCCTTGCAATCTAAGGAAGAGACTTGTTTTAAAAGAATCGGTCTATTAGTTTTGCATTCATGAACAGTGAACTTATCTTACCTGCAGGCACAAAGTGCAGCTTGCTTTCTTCCTGTGCTTGGTCTCTGGTTCATAATATTTATGTGCCATATTTTGGTGCTACCTGGTAACAGCCACCAGTGTAAATTAAAGTAGCCATGGGCTAGTGAATTCAGCACCCACTGGCTGTGGCCCCAGGGGACCACCTCAGAAGCCAAAGACTAGTTGGACCCTGTGGATGTCCCAAACCACATTCCCTTTCACTGGCCCTGCCTTTTACACAAAAGCCCTGGAGGGAATGTTTAAAGATTGAATCCTGGGGATTTCCTTATGCCAAAGGCATTATTTGATGGGCAGCTGAGGTAGGTTTTGAACTGTATAATAACACTGGAATTGGTGCAAAGCAGGTGGAACAGACCCAAGATCAGCCCACAGACTTTAATTGCATGATGACTCAGATAATGCTGCTTAAAGTTAGGCTTTTTCTCCTTCTCCCCCTCCATTGCCTCGAAAAAAATTGTACTCCATATTTTTATTTCGTTACCAAACCCAAATTGCCTGGACTGGGCCATTTCAATCAAGCTCCACTTAATCCCATTTAGATTTTTATTTTATTTTATTTTTTTGCTGAGCAGGTGTCTAAAGGTGTATTGGCTGTGAGGTGGGGTGGGGTGGATAGGTACTGATGAAATAAAATTACTTGTGCCTGGCTTCTCTTTTAGAAGATCTTCAACCTCATAGTGTCACTTGCAATGACACAAAAGTTGTATTTGTGGTTTTGTCCTTCAAGTGACAGACTTACCTCTCCCCTGAAACATTTTCTAACCAAAGCGTCAGGAGTACATCTGGAGAATGAGCTAAATAACACTTAATTCCTCCCAAAAATTAAACATGAAGATCTGCTTTACTAATGAACTTTGAAAAACAATAATGGTTTGTATCACTTGAGATGTTTTTAAAGCACTGAAACTATTCATATAGTTTTTCACCACTTATACATAAAAGATTTTTAAATTTAAAGAAATTAAATTTAAAGAAATTCAATTTAGTTTTACTTAACAATATAGCTTTATTTTTCTCCAAGTTAGATAAAATATGTTTAATTGCAAACTTTTAAACCAAATGTTTTGTAAAGCTGGGTGAAATTTACGTGAACAGCTGGCAGTCCTCGAGCTTGCCCTTTTCCTGGCAAATACTTGTTTTCAATGAACTGTTTCTGATGAAAAAAAACAGCATCTGGAAAAATTCCTAGGTTAGTCCCTTCCTGATCAACCTGCCTTATAAATACGTGCAAGTTGCATATTTTTGTAGCCGTTCTTTAGTCACCTGGAACTCCAGGTTCCCCTTCTTGCAGTCAACAGCCATCTAGCTATTGCATCCATATTGTGACACTTCTCCCGTGAAGGTATCATTACACCATCCCATCCCATAACACCTTATAGTCTGCTGCATATTGTACCTGGATGATTTCTATGGGCATCTGCCTCTTTTGTAAAGGTGATGGTTTTTCAACTTACGCTCCAACAGGATTCTCGCTTCCCACTGGACTGCTTTTCCTTGCATGGCTGGTCTAGCTAACAAAATCGAGAAAAGCCATCGCCTTTCTTATGTCCTATGGAGGTAATTGAGTAAAATCTCACGTACTTTCCCATGTCTGCATGCTGCTACCCATGACCTTCTTGTCTCTTACACACACTTCTGCAGGACTCTCAGCTCTCCTGCTTGGTGACACCATGAACAAGATCATTTGAGGATTTACTCATTAGATGTTGCATGCCAGGAATTTTCATGGATATGAGTCACCAGAAAACCTTGCAGTTACCGCGTCTGTGACTTGTCAGCAATGAGTACATGGCCTGGGACAGAAGAAGGCTTGAAGCACATGCAGGTCTTTAGATTTAGATTTCAGATTGGTAATCATGCTGGTTCTCTCATCTTGGACAAACTCATTTATCTGTTCGTAATAATTACAGTTGAAAGGGCGTAGTTTCTTCTTTTTATGCAATTTCTGTCTTCTGAGACTGTGAGAGGACACAGACATTTGCACTGGAGCAGCTGATATGTTACATATTGCCAGCCAATAGCTTCCCTCTTAATTGTGTATCAGTGGTGGAAAGGTAATGGGTTTGTTAACTTCATGCCATTGAAAAGAGAGTCACATCAAGTAGCTAGCATTTAGTTATCAGTGGCGTTGTACGGGGATGAGGTAGGAAAAGCAGAGTGGTCTCTGCACCAACAGGTTTGCTCTCTGCATAGGTAACTGATCTGGCCCTGAGAGTGGCCCTGGATCAGCCTTGAGGAGACAGCCAATACATATTAACCAGGTCCAAATCAGGATTTGTGCTTCTCTTTGAAAGCTGGAGAGCTACACATGGCTGATTTTGGTACTTATGACTCAGAAAGAATAGACTGGGGAGTCTTTGTGACTTAAGGAATCCCTGTGACTATGAACCTATGAAACACCTAATGTAACCTCTGTACGCTGGCTTGTCTCTTTACACCAGATGTGGCTTCAGGTACTTGGGAGCACCTCC
This sequence comes from Limosa lapponica baueri, assembly GCA_002844005.1. NCBI lineage: Eukaryota > Metazoa > Chordata > Aves > Charadriiformes > Scolopacidae > Limosa > Limosa lapponica. The sequence goes on from KZ505676.1 coordinate 1,108,318, forward strand.
AGAATGATGGATACATGCCATGGTGTTCTTTGGGCTGGACCATGAGTCTTTTGCAGTAGAATCTATCCCATCTACGGGTTTGTGTGTATATACATACATACATATATATATATATATAAAAATATGTACTTCTTTTTAAACAGCAGATAATCAGGAGGGCAATATTTTCAGTGCCCTTGGATGTAAGGAGATAATTCTCTCTTCAGTTAGGTCAGAAATCTCCAAAAGTTGTTACATACAACAAATACACTGCTGAAAATTCCAGCATGTGTGAAATTCCCTCCTTGCTTTCTTCCCAGAACGGCTGCTAATCAGATGAGGGGAATAAAAATTAATATAAAGCATATTCAGACTTGGCTCCCTGCTATCATTAGGTAATTGCTGGCCCTTATGGCAAAAGAAGGGAAAAGGTACTATGATGCATCAAAGACTGTTTAATTTTAAGGGAAATTCAAAGAGAAGACCCAACAGAATAGATGACTGGTTTTTCTTGCCACTGGAATGACAGCATTTTTGCCGCCTCATTAATGCAAACCTTTTAAGGGGAGAGAAGGAAATCATTGTGGTACTAAGGACTGAAGGGACCATAAGAGAGAAAATTCATAAATTAGATGAAATGGTGATCCAAATGCAGACTTCCTGCCACCAGTGATATTTGCATCTGTATAAGCAAATGGATATGATGGCATGTAAATTAGGAGACAGTAAGTACAAAAAATGGCTAAGTTAGCTCTAAAACATCCAGCAGAAAAATGTGTATTACTCTCTTTCGTAGAAATACCTGGAAACCCCAGTTGGTTCTCCCAGGGTCTATGTACATATTCTAGAAAGGAATCCCAACCCATAGAAGACATAAACTGTCAAAAAGAGAGGGGGGAGAAGATGTGCAAGGAGTTGATATAGCACAAATAAAACCCAACTCTTCTGACAGGGGCATCTGTAGGGGACCCCATTGCTGTGCGCTGGCGTTGGCTTCACAACCAGTTCCAGGAACCCCTCTGAACACCAGTGTTTGGCAGTAGAATTTGTTCAAAGCAGAGTGGAACCCAGGGCCTTTCAAAATCCACCTACACACAGTCATTCTGATGAGGAATAATCTAGCTGTAGTTGAAACGGGGTGTGGTTAGAGCAAACCTCCTCACTGACGTGGGATGTGTGATAGGCAGCAGAGCACCCAGTTGGCAGTGACGCCTGAGGGGTTCCTGAGGAATGGGTGGGCTGCCCAGAGTATACACTAGGGGATCAGGGAGGCTTTTCTCAAGTCATGGGCTCGCTGAGAGCCTGAAACACGGGAAAAACGTTCCCCAGTAGCCACCTGCATGGTGGCAACCCATTGTGGCACCCCATAATTTCTCTGCACTCTGCAGTCTCCAGACTTCCAGTCCTCAGGGGCACTGTACCACAACGTCCTCCTGCAGAGCTTCTTCTACCAATGTCCTACAGCTGGGCACTGAAAATGGTTTAAAGTTCACTTGCACCCCAAGGAAAGTCTTTGTGTAATGCTGTGGACACAGTTAGGGCTTCACGTCCATCCATGCTTTCATCCGGGCTGAAACCAGTGGGAGACGCAAAGGTGGAGGAGATGAGAAATAGATGTTATGTTGCCGCCTGGACAAAGGTTCATGATCTCCTCTTGGAAGAATCTGATTTTCTTCGTGTGAACTTCTGCCCTCTGCATAGTGCTTTTTGCCGCCTTCTTATATTCATCTGTTGTAATGTTTTTTTGGAAACTGTCACCACTTAGTTTATGCTCTGTTTCTGTGTGATTGCTGTCTGTGGTAATATGTTTCTGCGATAAGGTCATGTAGCTGCTCAGTGTTCAGCACTGCCTTTCCCTTAAAATCTATTAGCAGCAGGAGCAAATCCTGGAACATATAATTCACATTCTCAGCACGTCAGAACTGATTTTATTTTCTTTTTTATAGAATTGTGTAAAGTACTGTTTACAATTCAGTACCCTGTAATCCTACTTTTTTGTGTGTGTGTGTTCCTTTAACACCTCTTAAAGGGATTTGCTCATTCAAGGAAAAATAATAATATGTCAATTGCAGCTATCAGTTGGTTTTGGTGTCTTAAGACAGCATTGAATGTTCCAAAGTCAATGAATAGCCACTTCACTGCCAGGAATCTGATTTTTCTAAAGAATGCAAATATCCTCCCAGTTTGAGAGTAGCATTTGAATATCCACATTGTATACAGGAGTGGACAAATAAAACAGCTCAGTTCCACAAGCTTTTGGTTTTAAAGGAAAGTGCATTATTAGGATGGTGCACCTCTGGCCCTTACATTTAGTTTGAAGCAATTAAATAACTTGCAATGAGAGGGCTATTTACTTTTATGAGTGTTTTTACCCTCTGCCTGTAATGCATACCAGAAAGATACACATTAAAAATATCTAAGCATTTTTAAGTATTTCTCATATTCCGAGTTAATTAAAGCAATTTTAAATACCCTATAGAAAACAAAGCTATAATACATAAACATACATTACAGTATACATAGTGGGGTAAGTAAACATCTAATTCAGACCATATTTCCAATTGCCTTTGCATATAAGTGCCGCAGTCATGATCATTTAGACTGTATTTACAGAGCACATGGAGAGCAAGACCACCAAATTTGCATAGGGAAATTGGACTGGGCTTATATTTTTGCTACACTTGTGCAAGTTAGAAATGGTGTCTCAGCTTTGATTTGTATTTCCTGTTGTTTGTCAGTTTGTGAAGAGACATCCATGTTATCTGTGTATTGCAGGAAGCCTGCACTCCAGCTGGTCATTATGCCTGTGTTAAAAAAGCATATAAACATTTTAATTTGAAGTATTTTTGTTTTAAAAAATGTGATACTATTGTTTTAGTAATTCTGCAATTTCTTTTTCCTTTACTTGTGTAGATCAAAAAGTACTGGCTGCTGCTAAGATTTTTACTTCCTTTGTTTTGTGTTCAATATTCACTGATTTTTAGCAAGGAATTGTGAAATCCTTTACAGCAGTTATCTGTGAAAAGCTTCTGAGCTTTGTTATTTATGTTGTTTCTATTCTTTTCCTACCTCCTATTCCACAAAAAGATTCCAGATGCATTTATTTTCAGGCAGTTAATTATCCGCAGAGATCAGATGTTTGGCTGATTCATAGAGAAACTTACAGCCTTCCTCACGGTCGTGGCTTTTCGAGTAGGAACTAGCTCCCAGATTTCACCTTCTTTCCTCTCACGATCTGATTCTCATTATGAGTAAGGGCTTCACCTCACTTCGTTCTTATACGACTGCAAGATTTTCACTGTAGGTAAGGCTGGGGTTTATTTTTTACATATATGAATTTATATATCTGTGTGCATATATCTCATACATATATAGAGAGACATTTCTATAAAAATATGTTGTTGACTTGAGTTCTCTGAAGAATTTTTAAAAATTATACTACTTTTTGGTTTAGGGTGGAATGATACAAATGTATTGTGATCCTTATAAGTAACTGTGATGATCTTTTTCCAGATCACTCATTTTAGCAAAGAGCCCTGTGATCCTTGTTATAGTAACACTTGGAAGTACATAGCTGAAAAGATAGAATTTTATAACCATTGCCTAAGAAACTGCAATTTTTTCAACAGTTTAATTTTTTTCCAGTTTTTGATATTCTTTTAAAATATTGCCCAAAGCTGACTTTATACTGTTGGTAGAAAAGTAAGCAAGCACTGTGTTGTCTTCAAAGGAAATTTAGGGTAAAATGGCTTGTGAGAAGATCACTGCCTGCATCGAAAGGATTTAGGATGTGTCCTCTGTTCAGACCTGTTCTTAAATAACGAGTTTTTCAAAGTGATAATCTGCAAAGGGGCATTTGATCGTCTGAAAAATACAGTGCTTTGTTCTCAACTTGTACAACACCAGCACTTATGCAGAAAAGCAATATGAAGACTCTGGAGGAGAGTGTGAGATCCACGGTAGGGCACACTCGTTCCATCCCACACGGACAAAATGAGATTACCTCCTTAAATCTCACAGTGTAATCCCTAAACATCATTGGTCTAATGGCTAGCTGTTTTTACCGACTTTTATCTTACTTGCCATCATTCAGAGGCTTCTGCTCTACTTATGAATGATTCAAAATTATTTGTAGTAGGCATATGCAGAATTCCCTACAGTACTGTGTATGTATGCAATTATTTTAATATCATTTTGCAGGAGGTTTGCTGTTGGGTCTTTTTTCCTGAAAAAAATACAACAGACTTTTCAGACTTCAGCAGAACTATGAGTTAATTGCAGGAATATTATTCTTGATAAGTGATACGGAGCATACTTGGAACATCTCTGTCCTCTGTAGGCGGCATAAACAGCTTTTGGTCTGGTGATTTTCATATTCAGAAACTCTCACTTTAAATAAGGGGTGGAGTGCTTTGTGGCAGCTTTGCATTTATTGTAAAAAGGAAAAGACACATAAACTCTCTCTTTGACCCAAGATCAACTGTTTAAATGCTATTGGTGTTTCCTTCTTCATCCAAAGCATCTTTTTCTGGTACTTTTTCAAGTATAAAAAAAAGGAAATGAAGAACAATAGTATGTCCAGTTCCCAAGGAGTCTCAGGGTTTCTTCTTTGGAGAGGTAGCTTAAATTAAGCAAATCAGAACAAGTTTCGCAGGCTCATTCTGGATATAAAAAGGGCTGCTATTCTCAGATGATTATGTTTGCTCATTCTATTCAAACCAGCAACTGGCGAACTTCCGCGAGTTTTCTACTGGCAGTAAGGTTTGGTCCAGCCTGGAACTTGGTGAATGACCATCTGACGTCTCTCCAAATTTCATAACCATCCTTGCTTCCTGCAGTCTCCCTCTTGTCCTCATCTGCAGTCCTTCCCTGGAACAAATGCTGCATCCCACACACTTCTCTCCCTTCAACTCTGTTCCCTCCCACCCAGCCCTTACTGCCATGAGTCACAGATCTCCTATGTGATGCTGTCCCTTCCAGCAAGCATCACCTCTTCAGGAAGGGCGAATGCAAATCTCTGCTCATTAGCCATGCTCTCATTAGCCAACTTTCTCGCCCCTCTGAAAATTAAGGCTACAATGATTTTCTCTCTCTCAGCTATAGAGACCTTGTTTTCAGCACGAGAAGGTTTTAGCCAGGACAATTGTGCATTTATGGGCCTCATCTGAAACAATATGTTTTCTGAGGGCTTCAAAATTTCAGCACAGACGTTCAGAAAGGAGCCAGAAAGTTGGATGTCAAGAACATTTTTTTATAGTAGCAGTAATATTTTGCCTTCCCTACTTTTATATAAACATTTTTGCTCCAGTAGAAGTTTTTTCACACCCAGACAAATTAAATCTTTATAATATGATGGGAGTTCTTATTTTATATTTTTTGCTTACTCTTTGGGGAGATGAGCTTCCCTTGGTAATATTTCTGACACCTTTTATTCCACGTCATGATGAAAAAAATAGGTATCTACTGATGGACATCAGTCAAAAAAAATATGTCTTCAAACCTAAAATGGAAACAATTGGACATCTGTGGATTTGTACACCCAGATGAGAAAGCCAAATATTAAATTAATGTATTAACAATGTTTATAGTTTTATTACCCTGTAATTATATCATACTTCCTGATTATTTTTCTTTTCATCCCAGTCTATAAAATGTAGCTGCCTGAACCTGTTTTGAATGTCTACATTTCTAGCGTTAGCCCCAGTGATATTTTGCCAGCTTGAGTAGAAGAAAAAGGCAATTCCAGGGATGGAATTGTTGCTGTGGAGAGTGTCAATGCCTGCCAGGCGTCAGAAGCTGAACCAGAGACAGCTGGAGGCTTGGTTTGGGCCAATAGCTACGTTTGGCATCCTTTCTGTCGGGCTGAGTGGAAGGAGCAGTTAAACGCAGCCTTGAATAGCAGCGGCTGGAAAGCTACAGCAGGGCCAGGTTGTGTAGTTTCAGGCATTTAACTGGTACTAACAGCAAAAACACAGGGAGGAGGGAATTGTTTGTCAACTAAGCCAGAAAAGGAAGCAATTGTGAGTACAGTTCTCTCAAATGCAGAGCCCTCCAAGCACACTGATGACTAAAATTTACTGCTGTTGTTCATTTCTATTAGATTCCAGGGGAAATAACTTTGTATATATCTATATTTTTTGTTAAATAAATATCCATAAAATTGAAAATTATTCATATTAGCGGTTCATCTTCCAAACTGAAGTAACTCCACGGAAGGCAGCATATTGGCTAGTCACTGAAGTCCAAGATGAAACATCATCATTACTTGATCATAGCAAGAGAGTTCTTCTGACACTTCTATGTGACTGGGTTTGGCTTTGTTTCACATTTGTCGTGCAATGGTTATTCCATCCTAAAATTCTACTTTCATACCATGACAGAGACTTTATTTTAGATATTGATTATTTATTGGTTTGAAATGCTAACACGTGTTTTTTTATCTGTATTTTATGACTGAATTTAAATGTTAATACCTATTAAAATAGAGGTTATGTGCTGACTACATTGAACCACTTTCCTTAACAGTCCGAGTTCCTTCTGTTGATTTTGGACAGTGGCTTCTGCAATGAATGTCCCAAAGACCTTTCTGGAAAATAATCCCACTATCCACATAATTCATAGAAGCAAGGCAGCATTTTGCCATTGCTTCACCTCTCTGCTGCAACTGTCTGTGGGGTGGAAAATGGGAGGGTTTTGGCACCAAAACAATTGTGTGGCAATTTTTAGGAGGAGTACAAAAAATGTTTTCAGTTGAAAATAAATGCAAGATAGTTGAGCCAATGAAACAGAGAGATGTCTCCTCTTTGGAAGAAAAGCTGCAAGGCTTTTAATGATTACTTGCAAGAAAAATTTTGCTTTTATATTCTATCTGATGATCTCTGAAGTCTTTATGGGTCAAGTCTTATGCTACACAGTTTACAGCAAATGTGCAAAGCATTGTCCTGCCATATACACCTGCCTTCAGTGAGGACAACTACCTCCAAGTGGGCAGTTAAACAAATCTGGAAGAGAAATACCTCAGTTCTGGTTGAAGTAGTATGATAATCCTGCAGGTGGAGGCTACTCAGCTTTCTGGATTGAATATGGTATTAGAAATCCAGTTGTGGGAAGAACAGAAAAACATGCAAACAGATAAAATTCCTCCTCCTCAGCTTCAGCTGACTTTAGATGTTTTCCACACCATGGTTGCTAGTTAAGTTTTTCCACTAGTGCTTCTGAAACCACCTCATCATCAGCTGATTTCAATTCTAAGCAACCCTATGGCTGAACTTAGTAGAAGAGCTTGACTCACTGGAGAACTAGATAGAGTTTTAGTTAAGGACTGGAGAGGGGAGGCCATCTGATATGTTCCCATAAGCCTGAATTGCTGATGCTTAGCCATAGGAGCACTGGCCCAAGCTGTCTGCCAGTTTCAGGTTATTGTAGATCACAGAGCTCATACCTCATAACTAAGCACTACATTTTTCCTGGTGTATTTTTGAAAAATTTCCCGCTTGGCACGTAAGCATGGCAGAAAATAAACATTTAGCATTGGACAAAACTTCTGTTGAGTGAGTTGCCCATGGGTGTTGAGGGGCCCTTAGGAAGGAGGGTTGATAAGCTGATGCATAAACTGTGTCGGGGAGGGAGACCACGCTTTTCCTCTTCCTTCACTCCCTGTTCCTCAGGTACTCTGCTGGAGGCTCTCTAGTCAGGGTGCAACACAGTAGTATGAAGATGTGTGTAGCTACTTGTTCCCTACAGAAGACTCAGCTCTGACCTTCACACAAACAACAGAGCTGTGCGGATCTTAAGGTAAAATTTCCACTGCTACCTGTGGGAATTTTACCACGGGAAGAAGTACAGGTCTGGACCCGGCATGTGAGATTGGTCTGTGTTTGCCAGGGGTTTTGTTGACACTGAAGTTCCTAAAGAGAGATAACCATTAAGATGGCCAATTGATACGTAGTGTCCTGTCTGGGCTTGCCTGGATGTATGATTCACTTGAAATGCTTTTTGCTTTGAGTCAATCATATGGCTCCTGGCACTGGGATTTTTAGCAAAGAGAGATATTTGCTGATTTTGAAATCTTTTGAACATGCAAGCATTGCATGAATTTTTGGGGGTGCAAACATAGCCTTGGCTTCCTGTGATGGTGTAAATTGGGCACTGTCTTCTTGGAGGTGTTTTTCTTTAGCTGTTGATCTTATGTGTCCATTGACTTGGGACCAAATATGATAACTTTAAATGGTGCAGCTCAGGGCTGTGGTTCAGGAAACGGCTGCTGCCTTGGCATCTCTAACTTTCTTCTGACTGTGCTCCAGTCATTATTGTGGAATTTCCTCTCTTCCTTCTCTTATATGTGTAATTCTTGGCCTCAGATCCAGCCACACATTTTGCATGGGAGTTATCGTATTTGCTCTTATTGGACTACTCACACGCTTAAAAAAATGCATGTGGTAAGGGCTTTGAGTCCCCAAGACCTGAAATTCTCATACCAAGATAACTACATGACATTACCAATCAGAACAACTTGAAACCTGCCAAGAAATGTGACTCATGTACCATTAGTTATGGCTTTTGAAATACTAGATTTAGAGAGATTTCTTCCCTGAAAATTAAACAGAGTATTAAGAGAATAATAAGGGGAGACTTCACGAGACAATTGGGATATTATGCATCTGGTCAATCCTTTGATCCACCTTTCAATTGCCATGTTAAATAAAATTCATGCTGAGTACCAACATGTGAGGTCTCCTATCTATTCTGTTGCTGTTTCAGCAAGTGCCTGTGTCTTTATCTCATATTTCACTTCCTTCTGTGTCAAAGTTTGGAATTGTTGTTCGTTTAGCAGGATTGTAGTCAAAAATTACTTACTGTCAGACCTAATACACTAAGAACATGAAAATGATGTGTTAGATATGAAGTGTATATGTAAGAGAGGCCATAATTCTGGCTTTTTCCTTTTTGCAAAATCTAACAAACCAAATTTCACTCACATTTATGTATTAATATGAATGGATGAATGAAATACAGTATTTGTAAATTAATTATACATTACTTTTATTGCAATTCAACTTTCTTAAAATAATGTCAGCTGTAGTCCAGCTTCTGCATTTTTAAAAATCTTATAAAGTGCTTCATAGTAACACACCCTTTGCAGTATAACAACCAAGAAAGAATCTGCCTTTCAATTCTTATATTCAGGATGTGGTTCTAGGTCCTGATCTTTGAAAATTTTTCCTTATGGATTTTTATTCACACAAATGTCCCTCTTGAAATTAGTAAGCTCTTAGCTCATGGAAGATTGTCCACAGGTGAACAGATTTGTAGGACTGATACTTTACTGTGTCCCAGACGAAAAACAAAACAAAACTGTTTGAGTCCAGTTTGCCCTATATGGAAATACTGGCTAAAATAACTTCTCCATAAATGAAGACTTGTCTCTAGAGTCACTAACTAATTTTTTTTAAAGTATTTTGGGAGAGGGAAATAACCACAAAACAAAGCTTATTATTAATCTTTACTGGGAAACGATTACATGACTTTGGATTCGCAGCTTAATTTTTATTGCTTTAATCTTTAGACTGGAATCCTCACAAGGGGCAAGCTTGAGAAATATTTCATTTTTACTTTGAATTGATTTTGTTTCACTGGTTTGGTAAAACAAAATATGAACAGAGAGCTTTTCTCCCTGTTAGATGCTAAAATACACAGGTATGTTGTCTTCATGTATTCAGATCCTGAGCCTAAATTAACTGAAGCTTATGGCAAGATTCACATTTTCTTGACTGGATTTTTCTCAGATTTATCACTGGAGAACCAATTTACATTTTGGAAATCTAGCAAATTATGCAAATGGAGCCCAAGTCGTGCTGATGTATCTGTAGTGGTCCTCAGTGCATCCCCAGAATCTCCCCAAACAAAAAGGTTTAAGGTGCAGTGACAGAAATGTAAAGCCGGAAGTCCCTGCAAAAGACTGTGCTTGTGTAAATTGCTATTAAAAATCTCCATGGTAGTTGATCGTGCACTGCCTTGGAAAGCCTGTTTGACTGTTTCTACCAGCACATTTTTTTTTCTAATGTTTAACCCAGATTTTTTTGCTGCTAATTAAGTTAGTCTCTTCTTTCCTGGGCATGGAGAGCAATTGATCACTTCATTAAAATCTTTTACATAACCTCTCATCTATGTCTTTTTATACTGAAGCTGAACATATCCACCACTGATTTCACCTTTCACTCTATGTTTTCCCAGCCTCTTACCATTCTTGTATTCTGAGTGCTTTCCAGTTAATCTCTTTAAAAGTCAGATCCAAGAAAGGACACAGCCCTTAAACTGTAATCAATGTTAGAATAATTAGCTCCCAAGTCTGCTATATACCACTCCTCTGAATAGCATCCCAGAATAAGTTCCTTTTCCTGGTTCTTTCTGAGGGGCTTATGCTGTGCCCTATTTCGTTCCATACCTGCCAGCTTTCCTGAACAAATGCTTAATATACTGGTCTCTTTCAACCAAATTGTCAGAAGAACGCATGAGAATCCATAGTTTCTTATGAGTTCATGAAAAATCAGTCACTAGGCAGGTAACAGAGAGCTCAGCAACCTTCCCGGAGATACCTGACTGGCTGGGGGGTTGACGTGTATGTCCTGTCCACACTGGCGTTACAGTTCATACCTGGCTTATCCATTGCAAGGCAGAAAAGAGAGCATAAAGAGGGGAATTTCAAAAATGTGGCAGTGTGCTGCAAGTATTTTGGGGGGAAGATGAAACTCAGGAGGGAGCAGCTGCAGCTGTTGGTTTGGAAGAGAATAAATGCAATTTCGCATTTCATCAGTTCCACCACTGACAGCAATTTGGCGGGGATTTTTGTTTGTTTTGATTTGTTTAGCTTGTGGGTTGGTTGGTTTCTTTGTTGTCAAAAGCTGTGACCTGCTGGCTAATTTTCAGATTGTCATCCACTGTAACGCCTATATGATTCCCTTCAGTTATGGTGCTGGACTGCTCACACTCTAAAAAAAAAAATAAAATTTGGGGGGATTACATGACTTACTGAAATGCAGCATTTAAGCGCACTTGCTGGGGTGTATTAGTCACTGTAGACTACAGGACAGAAAAGAAAAATATTGCAAGAAATTGTCTTCTTATACCCTCACTTCATGGTACTTATTCTTGGAGGACATCTTTTCAGCAGTCTGAATTTATGTTGACTGTGCTTTTACTAATTCTGCACCAAGATATCTTAACACAGCCTGTTCCTTACTCTCCGCAAAAGCTATGTTTACTGTATGAAAGCTCTTCTGTGATATTAATAGATTAGGTCAGCCTGCTGAGACTCCTGTTGCCCTGAGGAATGGAACAAACTGAGCAGGGAGAGAGACCAGGATATTCTCACTAGTGTTGCAATGATTCCCTTTAACTCCAAGGTTACCCGTGCACTTGGCATGCTGGAGAAAAGAGCTTTTATTCTGTTGCCTGGGAGGCACATGTTGTCTGGACAGAGAATTTCAGCCTGCAGAACTCAATACTTCCAACACTGTAGGGATAATTCAATTGTTAACAGCAAAAAAAAAAAACTATGAAGTAGACAAAAGTCAACCATTGCAATAATATCACAGTTTAGTTGTTTAGGTTTGATATAAATTAACTGCTGGTGCTTGTTGCCTATGCTCTTCTTCCTTTTTCAGTTTTACCAATCTGATGCTATATTCATAATTCAAAGAAATTGCAATAGGATAAATATGACAAATTTCTACTGCAAATGCCGTATACAGCTGCAATATTTGCATTTATAAAAATATGTAAGAGTAGATGAAAGGTGCACAGTTATTCTATTCATTACTTAATTTTGTAATTATAACAGAATGTTTATTTGTTTTTTATAAGCTATGTTGTAGGAGATTGAAGCTTTTCCCTAAATACTGACAGGCAAGAAATCAGAGCAATGAAGAGAAACAGAATCATTATTTTTTGGTATGTCTTGAAACAGTCCATTTGATTATATTAATTGCTCAGCGTGGTGGAAAAATAGCTGTACTTTTCCCGTTCTTTTTAATACCAGAGATAAATTTGAAGCGTGTCACATTGTCAAAAGTGTCTGTTGCTATTCAAAGAACGGGCACTGGTCTTAAAAGCCCGTTTTGAAACCAGGCATCATTGCGCGCTCTGTTCTGTCCAGTCTTCCACTGAGAAGGAAATTGGGAGGATGTGGACTGGCAGAGGTGCCCAGTGCTGAAAACTAAGTCTTATACATGTGCAGTCTCACAATAATTAACAGGCTTTTCACTCTGTTTGCTGGTTATGGTGGACAGAAGTGCAGCAAAAATATATGATCTTCTAAAACTCATGTAAGTCATCAAAACAGATGTTAATGTTTTGGAAATAAATAGAGTGAGTGTGCTGGCTGTTGCTCCTAGGTCAAGTTTCCTCTTGAGCAGGGAATCACAAGGATGGGAATGTTCCCTCTCCTTTGTAGAAGCAAGTGCATGCATGCGTGCATGTGTGTGTACGTATGCATGCATACAAATTACATATTGATATTATGCAAAATTCGGACATGGTAGGGAGGCACTGTAAGGCTGGGACAGAACCACTTGTGCAGCCACAGTTTGTTACTCTGGACTTACCTACTTAACATTACATAGGATTTTACCTAATGAACACAGCCCCTCGACTATAAATGTAGTAAAAAAAGTCTCGAAGATTGCCATAATATAAAAGGTCTCGTGCATTCCCCAGGTATGCTCAATGTGCATTTGAAAAATAAGAAAATAGCATGATAAGTCAATGCTGAAGTAATGCTGCGGGCCTGTTTCACACTGACAAAAATTTCATATAAATTATCTTGCTTTCAGTGTTTTTGTCACTGCAGTCTCCGCTCCTCTGTATTTGGCCATTTTTAGAGGGAACTGTATTGATTTTAGGCCAGAGGTCCCTGCAGAGGTTTCTCAGGACCCGTATATGGTACTGGCTGCCCACGTTATTTCTGGATACCAATTAAATAAAAGCACTGCAAATAGGTTTATGGCAAGAGGCTTCTTTATAAGCAATTATTTCAGCATTTGTGTGAATAGGGAAATGAAAGAGGTGGAACCAATATGTGTCTGTCCTTCTGTTCATGTACCAAACACAGAAGTATGCACACGCAAACATATATATTTATGTATAAGCATACATAAAATAGCAAAAATGAAGGCTGGCCTATAAGGCTCAATAAAGTGTTGATGACTTCGAAAAAAAAGTGTCTTTTCCTTGAAGTGAGACAGACTTACTGACTTTGTGGGCTGGAAAACCACATTTTGTCATTTTGGAGTCCTCCCATTTAGTAGTATCTGAAGCTTTGAAAGATTCATTTCACTTTTCCTCTCCATTGCTTCTTCTGTCTTACGTGGTGCTCAGAGGCACTTTGAAAGTTAAAATACACATATAAAGCTTCCAAACTCATATAGAGTTTGGAGCGGCAAAGGGAACAGCAGCGTGAGCTGAGTGGTGCAGGCTACTCTTCAGGGGTGGGCTGTGGGTCCACCTCCTCACCTGTGCCAGGTACAGAAATGACCGTTCCCAGCTCGTACACGTTACCTGTAGCCGCTTGTGTAAAGTTACAGGTCGGCTTGCCTCAGAGCCACCGCAGGCTGTGGGGTTTGGAGGAGTGGAATCTGAGATTAAGTTGCTCCTGCCTGTCTCTGGAAATCTCGTTGTGCTCCCAGACCCTTGATTCCGGTCCACATTCTGTGTGCCAAAGAGCTGTAGGATGGAGCCTGGGTTGTTTGCCCAATAATAGGCTGTGGTGTGAATATGTGGGCTGTGTGTTCTCTGAAATGCCACAGCTGATCCTCTCTTGCTTCTTCCATGTATGCCAGTGTCCTTATAAATTTGATATATTTGAAGCGGATGATTCTGTTCTTCCCCCGTCTTATCCTGAATTCAGGACACTGGATCCTGGAAGAACTTTGTTTAGATGGTATTTCTGTTGGATTGTTTTTCTTTATTTATTGCCTTCTTTGTCTGTATACATTATTCAGACTTACGTACAGCAATGCAGATGTGTGAATGCACTTACAGGGGAGGTCAAAATCTTTGTAAAAGTAATTGCATCCTCTCCTGACACACTTGGCATATTTTTTTAATTGCACACTAAGTCTCCATTATTTTCTTGCTTTCTGGTATCATAGGAAGTACAGCATTTATTATTTTACTTCCTCTATTGTAGTGAAATTGTTCCTATGTAAGAGTAAAGGTGGCTGGCTGAGCCATCACTGGGTATGTTTTGGTTCGACAGATCTCCAATAATTGTCTATAAGACTATGCAATACTCTGATTGAACTTCATACTCCTGCTCTAATTTATAACTTTTAAAGGCATATTCCCTCTCTCCTAACAAGTAGGTACATGGTAAGAGAGCTAGTCATTTTATTTAAAAAAGAAATCAAAAGCGGTACAGTTGCAGTGCATGAGTCTATCGCCTCTTTACACTGAAAACAGGTTGCTTGGGTGAGTAAGAATGACTCATGAGAGTTTACTAATGCTTTAAAAACCTGACATTAAATTTAACCTAAATTTTAAGAAATATTAACAGAAATTTCATAAGCAGCTTATGTTGCTATGGGATCCTTTTTAAAGGAAGTCACGATATGTAATGTCTGAGACTGCCTTAGATCTGGGTTACACAACTTGCTTGGGTCTTTTTCTTCCTTCTTGTTTGTAAATTCCTGTGAGGTAAGATGCAAAAGTTCCTGCAAAATATTTGCCTTTCTTGGGGAGCTGGTTCAGGGTTTCTCATTACTCTGTGTGCGTGACTATAACTTGATCTATACGCATAATGGTGCTTACATAGCCCACCGTGACATCACCATCTCATTTCATTTCTGAGTGGAATTTCATGGAAGCTTGCAATTGAAATATGCCTTCTTTAATAAATTATTTTTAT
>KZ505676.1:1123351-1153168 GCA_002844005.1 Limosa lapponica baueri
AAAAAAAAAAAAAAAAAGTTTATTTTAATGACTCCTAAAACCATAAATCAGGAGGAATATTACAGAAAGCTGAGTTTTGACATGCAAAGTGTAAGGCCCGAGAACCACACTTTTGTTTTAGGGAATGTAAGGAAAATGACTCTTTAATTTCTGACGAAAAACGTTTAGAGGCTTGTACTTTATCTCTAAGCTTCTTACTAGTGTCTTGCCAGCCAACTTCCCTGTTGGCTTCAAATGAGAAATTTTTGAAAGAGTCAATAACATGAAGAGAAAGTGGTTTATGTAAGTAGGAGTGTATTATTTATAAACAATGCCTTATTAGTAAGCAGTAGTTAGAGAAGCACAGGCTAATATCAATCCTGCTTGAAGTCAGTAAGATTTATCTCTGATGTTAGTCAATACATAACAGTATCAGGTCCTTTGTAGCATGGTGCTTTGATGCTGCACAGATTTGTCTTTGAGATTGTTTCTACATAACAATAATTAAAAATCAGAATAGCAAACTTCCCTCCAGTTAGGTAAAAAGTACTGTATATACTTGTTCTAAAACAGCAACAGGTGGGTTAGAATTCCATAAATATGCTAACATGAAAAGGAAATAATTTCTTCTTATACTGTTAAAGATTTTTCCACTGGTTTCTGGAAATAGCAATTTATAGCATACCTCTGCCCAGGCATGCATTCAGAAAAGTGATTTTCAACAAGCCAAAGAGCTCTCTCTTCTCCTTCATGAGTGAATTTGCTCTGCCCTCTAGGGCAGCAAAACTTCAAGTACTGTGAAATTTCATGCATGAGACATTTACAATCCCAAGACTATCATTTTTGTAAAGAGGTTTTATATAAACCTCAAAACCTGAAAAAAGCCAAAAGTTTTCGTTCACCTTTACATGATCATTAGTGTTAAGCATGACTCAAAAGCGTACAAAGATGGGGATAGCTGGTTTGGAAAAAAATCAGAATCAACTGAAAAAGGTTTTCTTGATTTACCAAGCCTAGTTCTCCCAAGATGTGCATTCTGGACAACTACAATATAGATAGGTATACCGTGGAGGTGACTCAGAGTGAGGGTACTTTTTGTGTGTATGTGACCCATTTTAACAAATTATGATAGTATTGTGCTTGAAATATCAAACACGTGACTTGACCTGAATTAAGAATCTCAAATTTGGGAGTTGGGTGATAATTTTTACCATCATATTTCAGTCCAGCAATGCATTTAAGCACATCCTTGCTCTAAGCATGTGCACAGCTGCATGCAGTACATACTTGCACGTTTGTTTGGATCTGTAGCTTTTACTGTTCCTTCCTTGAAATAGTTTGCAGCTGTTTATTTCAAAGTGTTGTGCGCTAATACAGACAAGAGGCTATTCCAGGCTAGTCTTACCCTCTTTTTATTTGCACACTGCCAACAAGAACAAAGTTTGCCATGAAGACAGTTGGAAGAAAACTTGATAACCACCGTAGGTTTTAAAACGCCCATTAGTCACTAAGTTCTCAGGCAACAATATACCTACTGGTAAAAATCCTATTAAAAACTATTCAGCAAAAATCCAGACAAATGAAATCTAAAGACGTCAATTTAGTGTCTAGTGCCCAAGGCGCTCACAATGAGTTTTAAAAAACTTTTAGCCAAAAATGGAAGACTCTTCTTTTTCTTTTCCCCTTTTTTCTCTCTCCCTCATCACAAGGAACTGACAGCCACAAGAGACATCCTATAAGCTTGTCCCTGGCCATCCGTCAGATGCCTTCAACTGAAGGCCAGGTGAAGCAGTGGACATCTTTGGTCTCCAGCATGCTTGCCAACCCAACTTGGGGATTGCTGTTCACAGCAGCAGGGAGCACGCCAGCTTTCACAGATCCGTACTTGCAGGAGGAGCGCTAGACCTGCGAGGCAGCGCTCTGCCATCCGGCTGCTGGCTGGCACCTGGGCACCGTGAGTAATCCTCCGGCGGGAGATGCATTCCAAACGAAGGGAGCCGTCTCTCATCCCTCATGCCCCGAGCAAAACCCAAAACGAGCAGCTGTTTCTACGGGAAGAATGAGGGGCTCATCAGGCACGTGGGGCTCTCCAGACTGGTACTTGTGGAGGTTTTGGAGGAGCAGTGGTACCTAGGCTTAGGCAGGATGAGAGGGAATTCCTCCCTCGGGTGAAGGAAGCAGCACTGCAGATCTGCTGGCCCCTCTTGGTTTGCTGGACCTTGAGCTGATTTCAAGTCCCAGCTGGGTGTAAGAGGCATGTTCTCATTTCTCCTCGGTGTCAGGTTGACAACACAGAAGTGCACACAGCCATGCTAAGTCCCAGACGGTAGGAAAACCGGCTTTCTGGTGCTCGCCATCAGCGTCACCCTGGTGGTCTGTGGGCAAGGTGGATGGCCAAGGGCAGGGTCAGCGGTGGTCATGGTGCCCCTGCATCACCCACAGCCAAGGCCAACACCTGAGAGGCACATGGGGCAAGCCACAGGGCTGCCGGTGTATGTGGCAGGGCTCAAAAGGTGAGCAGGCAGTTCAGCCATGCCATCACTCATCCCTACGCCTGCAAGCAAAACTCATTTTCCATGTATTCTTTATTCCACTGCCAGTCCTCTGAATCACCGTGTCCTTCCCTGCTTCCCCCTCACCTGTACCCACCCCTAGCTTGCATGATGTTTTTTAGAAGGTAAAAAAAAAAAATCAAATTTTGCTGCCTATAGATGTTTTGGGATACTCCTTATATAACCCTGCCTTTGCCTTCTTCATTGGGCAAGGCACACAGTAGAGCAGAAACAAAAATGTGTGACGTTTTTCTTGACCTTTATGCCTCATACTCGCCGGCAGTCCTCTGAATCACCGTGTCCTTCCCTGCTTCCCCCTCACCTGTACCCACCCCTAGCTTGCATGATGTTTTTTAGAAGGTAAAAAAAAAAAAATCAAATTTTGCTGCCTATAGATGTTTTGGGATACTCCTTATATAACCCTGCCTTTGCCTTCTTCATTGGGCAAGGCACACAGTAGAGCAGAAACAAAAATGTGTGACGTTTTTCTTGACCTTTATGCCTCATACTCGCCGGCAGGAATAATTTCAAAATACCAAGAAAGCAATTAAAAGAAAAAAACCAAACTTGACATGTAATAAATAATTTAACACCTCACCCTAACTCAACCTGCAATGTCTTTGAGTCACATTATGGATGTATACTCATCATTTTTTGTGGTGTTTTGCATAAATTTCATTAGTAGGAACAGGGTAATATTAAAACACACACATATACACAATTTGCTGGCTTTTCAGTTCATTATGAAATACTTCACCTCTGGGCAGATGACTAATATGCTATTAAACTTCTCTATCCTTGAGGTGTGTCGTAGCCAAATAAGAGGTGCAGTCACTCACAATCTTTATTAAATGAGCTGAATACACCCACTCAGGGAAAATGCAGTTGTATGACTTTCATGTGTCCTACGGCAGCGTTAACATGCTTTTGGGTCATTTAGCTCCATGTTGTGGAGTTACAATAATAACTCCATAGTGAAAACTGGGGGAAATTTTCATTTTAACCCTGTGCTGAATAGTTTGGGAAGCATCACCCAGGAGTTTTAAATTTCTGATTAGCAGAAGGAACACTTTGACTGCATGTTGGATTGTGTTTGTAACCTGGGGCTGCCCTATAGACCAGTACAGATGACAGTTGTACACTGTCACAAAAAGGTAGTTGCTTTTGTTCAGTAATAAAAGGCAGGTGTGGACAGTTGTATCCCAAGGCTAGCAAATTTGGATGATCCCAGTTCAGATCCTCTCTCTGAAAATTACAATTTTCCTTGTTTTCCTGGATCTTTGGTTTCTTATCTGTAAACCAGGATAATGAAATGGCTTTTTTGCTGCTCCGGCTGTGTGAGCCTGATCCGCCGAGGCTGGCGCGGTGCCCTCTCCAGCGCACCGGGGCCGTGCCTGGAAGTGGGGGGTTTCATTGCCACTGGGGTGTCGAGGTGCAGCAGCATTGCAGCTAATTCCTCTTATGCTGCTGCCCAACCGAGGGATGAACCCAGTCCTGAGTGCTTGGTGTAGCGGCTCACTGCTGCAAACTATGGAGTTTGGGTACCGGGGGATACAGTGAGCTCTGATAAACCATTTGCGTGGGGTGATATAGTCCTGAAGAATTTTTTGTTCCAGTTTTCCTGTTAAAAAATTGTAATCTTCTTATGGATTAATCTTTAATAGAATTGGTATTAAACTTGAACTGCTTCCTATTGATTTTATTATTAATTCTGTCTGGAAATAGATATATACTCCTTTTTATTCTCTTTTAAACCAAAATGTTCAGGAAGAGGTGAAAACATTCAACTGCTGTGAATTGTTAATAGCAAATCCAAATGGCTTATATAATACACAATATGTCAGGAAACATTTTGTGAACATAATTTAGACAAGAACCAGCCTATTTTTAAGGGGGTGTAGGAGACCCTCTTCACCTTTCCGTCCATTAAAATTTCTCTATGAAATACTAGACAAATTAAGCTAATAATTTCAAAGGGAAGCCGTTTTCTCTGATAACTTGGGTTTTAGAAATCGCTTCTTTGTCACCATAACTTCTTGTCTACCCTTAAAGCTGCCCCTATTAAATGTTGCATGAGAGTGACTCAAAGGCATTTAGAAGCTCACAACTCTAATTACCCATACAGGACCAAACTTGACAGAAAATTTGTGATATTGTTCTGGCAGTAGCTGACAGTGATGACACTGACAATAAACTCACTTTATGAACAATTCCATTCAGTGTGTCGTTATGAATGGAGAATAATCTGATTTGCTTGTGTTTAGAGATATATTTTTGTTTGGGTAGGAAAATTATTTTTAAATTAAAGAAGTAATCTTCAGGAAGTTTTTTCCAACGTTCACAGTTCTTTTCCAAGCTTGCACTTCTTGAAATGAACTTGCAATACTGTAGTTGTTTTATTTTGTAAATGAAGAGGTTCCTTCTCCTCTCATTGGAGCATATTCTAGTGATAATGCTGTAAATTCTAGTAATTCCAGTAAATCCTAGTTATTCTAGTCATTCTAATGACACAATGGTGTAAATTCTAGTAATTCCAGTAAATCCTAGTTATTCTAGTCATTCTAATGACACAATGGTGTAAATTCTAGTAATTCTAAGAAATGTCTATGGCAGTAATAGAATGATATGGAAGCTAAATTTTAAATCTTTCAAAGAAAAAAAAAAAAGCAAAACCTGTTTATTTCTCTGAATAACTTCATCAGTAAGAACTCATTCCTTTAACCGTCCTTATTTTGTACATTGCATTACTATGGAAGTACCTGAATTGAAAGCGGTTTGATAACTATTACTCAGCATGAATAAAGGAAAAAATATCAGGATGACAATGAATCAAGGGCCTTTTTTTAATTGGAGCTCAAGACGCTTATTTATCATGAATGCCTCAGATTTACCACTCCAATCTTCAGCCTTACAGTGCTATGCAATAGATCCTGAATTTTCCGTGCAGTAATATTTCTTATTTAATTCCTGGGACATAAATTGCCTAATGTTGATCTTTCAAGAACTTTCAAAGTGTTTCAACACTTAATGGAAAAGATTGTGATCAGAATTGCATTGAGATAAAGGTGTTCAGATTGCCACAGCTACTCTGCTAATGAAAGGCAAAACCCATCTTTATCTCATTACGATTATCACCACAGTAAAGTTTCTTACGGTGTAACTATTTTAATTTATTTTCTGGGTTTTTCGAACTTGCAGCTTTAATCAAAAAAGATTCAATCAGAAAAATCCACCTTGTGGTCCAAAACAAAGTAAATATTTCAAACTCTGTTTTGTGTTTCAAACCCACTTAGTCTTAAGGGTGGTCATTACACTTAGGTATTGCAAATTAGGATCCTATGTATTAACTGTTATTTCATAAAGCCAGGCTAAAGAAAAAGACAACAGGAGTTCAGCCATAGAATGGTATGGTCATTAATAAAATAAAAAATCAACAAGTCACAAGAACATTAGCTAAAAGATGAATAATTTAGAGGTCAAGCTGACACATATTGGAATAACTTCCTTCCCCCTTAACATTCATAAGTCTATACAGGCCTCGTAGTATGATTCAGATCTCCTAATTTAATGGAACAAACTTAATCAGAGGTGTTCATTAAATAACAATTCTGATATGGAGATAATTTAGAATGACTAATTAAAGACCTACTTTTTTTTCCTCTATCATTCTGTGAAAAGTTCTACAAAGGTGTAATTTGCTAATTAAATCATGAGATCCGAATCAATGTTTCAGGCACGTAATTGCTCAGTGTTGTGTTCTTCTCTAAGAAATCATGGAAATTTCCATGAGAATTGAGGATGGACCTTCTTTTTATTACTTTTTTAAGCTATATTTTCTGTTAAGATGCTGATAACATCTTTTTCTTTACAGTCTTAGAAAGAAATGGACTAAAACCAGGAAAGGCTTTGAATGTGGAATATATTGAAATTGGGTGTGCTCAAAGTCGTGCATTTGAGAGCATCTCTCAGGAGCAAGCTGGTCTTTAGGTAAAGTATGGGAAAGCACTTAAGTGCACCCTTTTTTTCTGCCCCTTTTCATCAAAGGACAGAAGCACATATTCCAGTTGAAGGATGTATTTCTTTAATTATGCACTACTTATTTTTTCTTCGTTTTGTTCTCCTTCCCTACTTGCTTCTAGGTGGAAAACTAATGCCTTAAAATTAGCAAAAACTCAATGTTGATTTTTCTTTGTTCCTTCCTGAGGCAGATAATTTCTACAACCATGTCAAGAATGAAAAACAATTTCACATTTTGTGCTGGTGTGAACAGGTCTGTTTTTGAGAAGCTCCATCACCAAAAGGTTAGATGATAACTTGATAGGTTAAAAAATGTTGAATACATTAAACATCTTTTCAGTTACAAATACAGAGTTTGTCTTTGGAAAATGTTAGATTTTAAATCAGCTTCCAGCATTTTCCTGAATTTCCAGGAAATATACTGATTTCCATGTGGATATGATCACAGGAAAAGAACCAATACCAAAACTCCTTCTAAAGTATTCAAAGCTGCAAATCAGGCTGAGTGTAGCACATAATTCTTAATAATAAGGAATATTGATAAACTCAAAACATACGTGCTTGTAAAAAAAAAAATGTAATCCTATTTTTAGAACAGTTTTTAAGGAGTTTCCCTCAGGCTTTCTATTTTACTTAAGAACAGACCTGGATTCTTGCTTAAACGGGATAATCTCCCTGGATTTAATTCACTGTTTTTCTGCTTGATTGTTGCAAATTTTTTGCAGGTTTCCAGTGTTATTATCATTAAAGAAAATAAATAATTCTGACAGATCTTATGTGACGTATCTTTTGTGACACCACTGGGGTACTAATGAGAAGAGAAAAAAAAATCAATGGGGCTCACATTTGAACTAAAATTGAATTTTCATTACAGAAAATTTTTTACATGTCCGAATGCAAATCAGTGTGTTGTCTGCTGGTTCCTACCATCCTGTTTCCCAGTTAGCTGACAGAAAAGCTAAGAACAAGTGGCACAGAGGATATACAGTTTCTGTACTTTCCCAGAAACTTTCTCTTTGCTCTAGTGCTTTGGCTTCATAGTTCCTTTGTCTGATTTGTGACTGACTCCTTGAACATTTGGACTTTTCAGAAATTGCCTAGGTAGCCCCAGTTGGAGTTTAAGGCATCCTTAGAAATGTGACTAGAAATTCAGTTGTATTTAGTTAGCTTCCAGTTGGTAGCATGCTCCTCGATGAGTCGCTGAACATTGGCTAAGCAGTCTTTATTTTAATAAATACTTGTGGAAAAAAGTTGCCTCCTTTTTTTACAGGGTGTTACATAATTTGAATTAAAAAGCAGACAAACCAGGTCTAGAGTAAGTAAGTGCTTGAAATGCTTAAGAGCCCACCTTTTCCATGGGGATTTCAGTCAGTTAACCTTTTCCCAGCAGTGGGATTTCAGTTCTGTGTGAGGGGGTTTCCACAGATTTTTCAGTTTTCAGAAAAGTTTTTCAGAGGCAATACTGATATGGGCCATAGAGGTTCAAGGCTGACAGATCCTCAGCCTTGCAGCTGTTGGGGTGCTGTGTTGATTTTTCATACCCTGCTCAGCGACATTTAGCACCTACCCATCACAACTGTTAGGTCAGGGCTCTTAACCCTATTTCTCTAGTCCGGAGGGAAGTTAAAGTCAGCATTTTCATACCTGTGTTTCTGTGTTGTACTGGGGCTGCTCTTATTTGGCTGCTCTAACATGTCTTGGTGGCATCAGTGACCACCTGAAGCTCGGGAGTAGTGGGTTAGCAGCGCCTGGATATGCCTCTCCTCCATGCCTGTTCTCCTGGCAGTCTATACCTGTGGCAGCCAAGCTAAATTAAGTATGGTGCAGAGACTTTAGACTGGAAACCCACGTGTTATGATTGAGAAACCCACAACAATTTATTGTCATTTAGACAGTTATTCTATCACCTGCTGACCCCTCCCTACTCAGGAAGTGGAACTGGGAAAAAACAAGGAAACTTGGGGGTTGAAATCTAAACAGATTTAATAGAATAAGACTAAATAATTAACACTAATAACACTAAAGAACTACTATCAATCCTGATACCAATATAATATACTTAAGGATTATACTCAGCCCATTCTATCAGTAGAAGCTGTGCACTCCCAGCAGTGGACAACAAATGTCGACACTGCAAGCACTACGGCTTCAGGAAGAAGGGAAGGGCTCAGGGGTCCGGCACTGAGGCAAGAAGTTCTCAGGATCGCAGCCATCAAGGGAGAGAGAGTGAGGTCCTCAGCAAATTTTCTAGTTTATATTGAATGTGACGTTCATGGTATGAAATAATCCTGTTGGCAGCTTGGGCCAACTGCCTGGGTCTCACTCCTCCTCATCCCTGCACCTGGCAAGGCTCAAAACACCGAGACCTTGAAACCTGCATAGCATAGCTGGCTATAAAGTAAATATTTTCACAAAATCAGACACTAGAGTCTTCTAAAAGTGTGGTTTTCCCAAACATCAGAAGAGAAATTAGTCCTGTGTTGCTCAGACTAGGATAGCTTCAATAGCCATTCTGAAGGTTTTACAGCTTTGCATGCTCTTTATGCTTCTTCACTGGAGGTAAATGATATGGATAAAAACTGCAACACTGACTTCATGTCTCAATGTCTCCAGTAAGTTTACAAAAGAGGTGACATGAAGACATGCTAGCAAGAAGTCATTAAGATATCTCCATCATGGAAAACCCCAAGAACCTTGAATCATGACAGAATTATGAGTATATAAGGCTCTGCACAAGACAAAACACTTTATTACCCATTTTCAAACTTCTCTTATCTGAAAGTGTTCGAGTGTGGTACCATGCCCTGAAAAAAAATGTCTCACAACTATCCCTGAAATTGGTAGGGTTAATATGAAGATGGCAGGATTAACTATATCAAACAATCTCCTGTTTTGTATGAACAGTGATAACTCCTAAGTACTACTGTACTAAGTACTACACCTTTATTAGACATGACCTGACCAGACTTGCTCTTCTATTGTAGCTCAAGATTAAAGCATTTCTTACCACCACATTTTTTTAACTAATCCTCTCTCTGGCGGACTCATAACAGCTGTTAAATAACTAGATATTTAGCTAAAGATGAACTGAACCTATAAATTTAAAAATGTGATATAATAACCAACTCCTCTATGCATAGCAAACTGCTTCTGTCATCATTTGAATACTTTATGCTTACCTCACTGTCTGCATCTGATTGAACTGATCTAATGTCATGACAAAAGATGATAACAATGGCAATTAGATATTTCTGATGCATTATGGAGGAGGAGAGAGACCACATAGGATTGCAAAGCTTTTCATGGGGGAGATGGAAAGATTTTTGAAACATCTGAAAGGTTGGTTGGAGTTTATTCCTGACTGTTCCAACAGTAGCACGTGCAAAAGTTCATATGCCTTGTTTTTACTTATTTCTTTACACCTTTGCCAGTTATCTGGTAGTCTCTTTTTCCTCCCACATGACTGTGCAATGAAGTCATAGCCTTGTTATGGCTGTAACGGTACATTCACCATTTTTCTTTGCCGCCTTCTTCTGCCTTACTAACTGTAACACTCACTGGTGCTCCTGCAGCAGTCCATCCTCTGTAGACCGTAGTGTCTTGCAAGCATTTATTTTTTCTGGTGGGAGAGGCTGAGACAAAGAGAAGCAAAAGGACTTGCACAAACTCATGTAGGACAGATCCAGTCTTTATACTCACAGCTCCCTCCTGCCTTATATCACATGGACCCCCCATGCCTTTTTTTCACAATGAAGAGACAACACATGCACATAAAGCTTTTATTAAAACAAACGTATGTAAAAGCTCAATCAGAAGAAAAAAAGCCTTTTTTCCCTTCTTGTTGGCAAAAGTAACTTGCTTCCTTTTTTACATTATTTCCTGGTTCAATTTGCATTGGTCCTAAAGTCCCCTTTAAACAAAACCTTCGTAGTGATGTCTTAAAATAAATCATCTATTGTTAGAATTAAGGAAATGTGAATTTGTTCCATGTGAACAAGTTTCATGAAAACCAAAGTACAGTGGCAATTTTAAAGATTACAGGCACATTCCTGAAACCATTTAAAAACACGCTCAGCTTTAAGCTTGTGAAAAATGCCTTAGGACTTAAGGTTAATGATGTGAGTAATGTGTCATCTTGGTGCAGACCTGAATTCATAATATAGTAATTCATACCCAGAAGTGAAAATGCTTGTTTTTGTTCTTCCTGAAGTAAACATGGGAACACCAGTGCTTGTGAGCACCAGTGGCTAAAACTTCAGGAGATCTGGGTTCCTTCTGTTCTGAGTTACTTTTGTATTGTCAGGGAGACTAAGCAAGCCTGGTTGTTCTGTACTCTGTGCAAATATGGAATCAAATAACAACTTTTTTAAGAGCTAATAAAGCATAGCAAGGCAATTACACAGAAGCAGCTATCATATAACTAGTGTGAGACAGGTGACAGTACATCTTATTGATGTGGTTTGCTGATCTCCCCTGAGTATAAAGGGCAATGAAAGAGAAAGTCTGAAGATGTTCAGCTGAAAATGAAATGGAGCAAACTCTGGCACTGTGAACTGCAGTACTACAGATACTCTGCAGTTATCAATCACTTTATCAATACAAAAAGAGAGAAAAAATGTAGAGATTGGAACATGAAGAACCTTGACAGTGACAAGAAGTCACCTGTATTTGATGAGAAAGAAGAGGGAAGCAGTGCTGTGGGACCAAGACTGAGGTTGTCTAAGCTGCTATCTTCGAAAGCAGAAGCAAACAGGAATAGAAAGGGTTGAACTGAGGCTCTGCTTGCCAAGGTCAGGGAGGATAATGTTGTGATGAAGGTGTGGGAATTGGAGAGTGGAAAAAATGAAATATGTTATTTGGAATGGCCGTATCTTTGAAAAACAGAAAACATTGCACAGCACGTGTGCCCAAGACTTATAACAGCAGACACGGAGACTGCCCATTCAATATTACAGACTGAGAGTCTGTGTGGCAGGTAAGTGTGAAGAAAGGAAAGTGGGGAAAGCCTGCCAAGACAGAGGGATGGCTCAAAAACCTTGTTGAAGTTGAGCCAATAGCCAGTCATACAGAAAGAGATGTGAGAGAGAGAGGACAAGACTTCATTTTTGAGAATGAAACTGTCCTGGAGTAGTCAGTAGTTGCCTTGTCTCTCTCATGTAGCCTTGTCTTTGTATAACCTTGAGGGTTAAATAGGAAAACCTCTTATAACATTAAAAAAAAAAAAATCTACAGACTGCTATCAGCTCAAGTGGTCCTAATCAGACATAGCAACTTTTTACTCACTTGAGGACATATGTGTGAAGTAATCCAATCCGGGAACCCAGTGACAACAAGCGTAAGGTGCTCAGTGACATTTTAACCAGGGAAAGATTAACCTGAAACGCTACTGGAAGCAAAACTGCTTAACTTGAGACCTGGTCTCATGCTGATACCAGTGGGGCAGTGACCATAAGTGGGGTTGTCTATTAGCCATCAGGAGAAATGAGTAGCCCATACAGTACGGTGTTCAAGGGCTTCTGGAAGAAGCAGAACAGTTTTCTTACAGTGGTAAGTCTTCCCATCTTTTGCCCTCTCCCTCTCCATTCCTTCATGTACTGCCAAGTATTCCCTCTTTAAATAGATCCACATCTCTGTCCCAGACTCAATTCCTGTCATCACCTTTACTTATCTGCAATCATCATGCTATTGAAATCACACTCTCAGAGGCACCAGGTAAGATGTACAAACAAAGTTTTGTTCAAAATAAGTTTTACAGCCAGACACACATCCAGATGGCTTATAAACACAGGCTTGAAATGAGGTATTTTTCAGCCCATTAGTGCCTCACACTTTTGCTGTACACATGTACATTTGCTGTACACAGCTGTGCTGTGTATCATGGACACTGGTGGTTTTGGAAGATCCGATGTAGCTAGGTTATTGAGATCAGAAACACGGGAGCGTGGACTGCCTCAGAGGGCTCAGCCAAGCTCCACACTGCCCACCACTCACCTCCAGGTCAGTGACCACCACGCAGGAGGTGGTGTTTCCTCTGGCTCCTGCTCTCCCCTCCACCCTCCATTTGGAGAATTCAGCACCCTGCCCCAGACATAAAGCCACGGAATAACAAATGCAAGTTTTTTTATTTTAAACTTCATTATAGATCAAATTCACACAGATTTGAGAGGTCGGGACTACCTTCAGTCTCCCTTCTCAAAGCCATGCCCCTTTGCTCACCCACCAAACTGCATTTTGTACCTGTTTCCAGCAGACACACAGGAGCATTATACACAGGAGCAACCTGAGCACATGCATGAACTTGTTGTGAAGGTGAAGTGCTGTTAACTTTTCTTCAGAACAGAAAATCTAACATTCATCTTCCTTCTCCCTGCAGGACTTCCTCCCAAGAGAGCCAGTAAATACTGGCAGGCAGCAGGGTGGGAAGGGAATACATCATGGGCTGAAAAACCCAGAGGACATTGGTGGACACCAGTAGACAGCACAACACAGCACAAGCTGCACTCCTGGAGCATGAAGTGTTTCTAGCCCCTTCTCTCTGTTAAGCTAGTGTCCAGAAGGTCCAGTACTGGAGAATAAGAAAAGGAAAGAAATACACTTCGATTCCTGGCTCCTGCCCTAGGCCATGTCAGTGGCTATATGGTTACTGGGGAGTGGGTGGTTTTGAGGAAGAAAATGGCTGTGGATGTGCCATGCATGATACTGCAAACCAGCCGATCACGACATAGTTTTTAAGCCTATGCAGACAGAGATAACCCCGCACATACAGATGATTGTTTTGGTCTGTGTGCATTGACACAGACACACATATATACTGATGTGTGTACACATGGCTATGAGGTACTCTTAGGAGGAATATGGAGCAAACTTCTTAAACACAGGAGGGTGTATATATTGGCCTCTACTCCTGTCACCCACTCTACTTATCTGTACGTATCATGCTATTGGCATAATTCACTCCAAAGTAGCCCCGATACTTCCTCTGAACTGGAAATATGTATATGTCCAGGATAAACAGGATATAGAATTTAAGTCAATTCCAGTTACTAAATCTAATGCAGCTGATAAATGCAATTACTGATGATTTTAATTTATGATATGCAATGGTGATGAACTGCTGCATAAATAAAGATCACAGACATTTAGACATACCTGGACATGACACTTGGCATACGTGCAGTCATGTATTGGGTTTTATGTGATGTACGTTTTGTAAAGTCAGAGGAGACGGTCTAATACTTTCAATATTCAAGAAAAGAACTCAATATCACCAATTCATAGACCCTCAACCATTTCAATTTGAAAATAACCTTTTTACAAATCAAAAGGCCCTTACTGCTACTTTTAAATACTTTGGCTTAGCTTCACTCTACAATATGCCCTAGCCATTTTTGCTACTCTTGCAGTGCCTAGCACCCCTGAAGTTGATGGTTTCCTGGGAGGAAGAGGATATGGCCATAGTACTATAGTACTGCTGTGCCCTAGCAGTGCTTGGCTGGGTGACTGGGAAATCCCTTGGAAAGTGGGATGCAGAGAGGTGAAGCCACCCTCTGTTTTGTAGCTGCTGCTGGTAATGCCAAGCTTCCTTTCCCTTGCTGTAGACAGAGCCTGGATATGGGTGAGGAGCCAGGCCTTTTCTTAAGGTTGCCAGGGTTCATGATAAAGACTAAATGAGTTCTGTGCATACAAAAATATTTGCAAGATGAAACAGTAATTATACCTAAATATTTGTGGTTTGATTAACTTTTTTAATCTGTCTGGCAGGGATAGACATAATATCCAGCTCCATATGGCTAGAAATCTTTCTCTCTCTGGTTTGGTGGGGGTTTTTCCCTCCTTTTTTTTCTTCTGTAGGCAGACTGCTGTTCTGTTTTATATTTTCTAGATTCCTGTGTATTTGTTTTCAGCTTCCTTTGTCTCTGGGTGAGAATTCTTCAGAAGGGAATTTCTACAATTGCAGCATCTGGTGCATTTTTATTTTTGTCTTAATTTTTGTATTGTTTACATGAAGAGTAAAAGCCATAAGCATGTGCAGCTTAACTGAGTGTTCTCTGAGGAACTGATGGGACTATTTAACTGTTAACAGGACATCTTTTGTATCCAGGAGAAGTGCAAAGGAACACTTTCTAAGTCAAGGGTTTCCCGTGTTTGCCATAAAATAGACTTTTCTCAAACACTCAGAACTGTCAGTAGATTTTGCCTCCTCCTTATTTTATCATTTAAGAGGAGAGGACAGCATCCTCAAATGTCAAATTGCCTCTTCTGTATGAAAGGCAGAGAATGAGGGGTTACTCATATTTTCAGCACCTCACCACACTATGATTATGTTGAAGATGGAGCCAAAATTTCATGCCAAGTCTCAGAGATTTGGTTGTGGAACAAATCAAATGCTGGCATTACTCCATGAAACAGTCTGTGGTTAGCCTTGCCAACACCTTTCCTTCTGATCTGTGTCAGTACTGGAATGGAAATGGTTTCATCCAGATATCTTTGACCTTTAATGTCTCTCAGGTAAGTGGAAAACTCAGCAAAACCAGTGTTGTTGCTGGAGTCAGAACTGCACATTGGCATTAAAAAGTCTCAGTCTGCTACTCAGTGAGCTATGTTACAAGGCCAACGTATCAGCCCCCACATAGGTACCCCAGAAAGTGGTTGGGTTAAGAGTCATTTAGTCAAGCCACTGGGACTGTTAAAATTTCTACCTGGCACGGAGAAAATTTTCCATATTATTGCAAATTTTTAAGTTATCTTTATGCATCAGGAGGCTGTTTTCATGTATTAGAGCAAATAACACACCTGTCCAGAGAAGAGGTGTTTGAGCATTGTGTTCATGTCAGTATTTGCAACTCCTCCACCAAAACAGGTTTCTCTAGTTACTTAGAATTAATTCGTAAATTTAACGTGCCATGAAACAAAACAGTAGGTCCATCCTTGGTATTCGTAGCACACCTTCTTCTTTTAGTCGTTTTGCTTCATAATTATTATTTTTTTCTAGTTTGATGGGTTTACATCTCCCTTTTTAGAACACCTGGGGCATTTTGCAAAGACAGACCTTGTTTACAAACCATCTGCCCACTCTGACATGTTGAAATGTCACTGTGAATGCTGACACAGTAAAGGGGATATGATTTACAGATGCCTCTAGGGGTGGGTGGAGAAGGCATAGGCAGAAATTTTTACACAACTTGTCCTGGAAATTAACTATGTAGTAGGGGTAGCAAGAGGAGCTGTGGTGGTAGGAAGTCAGGAGAATGCAGAAGTAGTACCCAGCAAAAAAAGTGACTGTGACTATATCAGATCTATAAAATGATGCATGTGTAGTGTGACAGTTTATACAGCTGTAATATATAAACGTAATAATGCAGGCAGTTACAGGTTACACTTATGGTTTAGCAGTATTCAGCTGTAAGATACCTATAAGATAACTATGATGATGGCAGTGGATAACTACAACAAGCTTAGCAGCGTGCAGTCATAGAAGAGTTAGCAGTACAATGCCATGGTTATGATGGCTGCTCCCAAATCCCTGGATTCTCCAGGCACTACAAGGTCTGCGAGACACTTCTTTTGTCCCTGAGCATTCACATTGACAGCACAGGGCCTCAAGCTGTCGCACATGGTCAGGGTGATCTGAAGAAAAGGACAGCAACCACAGCAGCTGAAGCTCATGATTGAGTGTCATCAATGCCAGCGCCCTTCTGCTGACCCCACCCTTGTCATCCTTGGGTTGTCCATTTAGCTGCTTAGGACCCCATGACCTAGGGCCCTCTAGGCTTCGTTTCCTCCATTTTCTGGACAGATTCATCATTCCTGAGTCACTTACTGAGCTGATCCAAGAGTGACCAGTCACAGCACCCCTCTTACTACTGTGCCTTCATCCTGCAGCTCTTCCCCAGGCGAGTTCATTCCCTGAAACCAACTCAGAGGTGAAAGCTGCTTTCCTCATTGTCCCAGGTGTCTTAATTATGCCACTATTGCACTTTTTGTCCTATGTTCTACAAATAATGTTAAATTAGCAGAACACTAAATCTCTTCATGACAATGTATGTCAGCAATTTCATTGTAGTCTTACAAATATGCTAAGGCTTTATAGTTAGATTGGGCCAATGGCACATTAGTATATTAGTTTTTTACCATGAACAGTGCTAAATCTATTTGTTATGTTTGTTATGCAATATAGGCGAAGTTACATTAAGGCCTTATGGTGGCTCAGTGGTGGTCCCCTCTCCCTGCTTTGGAGTGAGAGGCCTACTGCCATTGGGTTTCCTCTTACATTGTTCCTTTGCTTTGTTTCTTCATCTGTGTCATTTGCAATTTACAAAGTATGTATCGTCTTACATGCTATGTAAGATAGCATAGTTCTTTTAAAGTGGGCTGAGTTTCTTCTTTCCTAAGTAAGACACAGACCTGATGCTCCACAAGTGGTAGCTGCAGAATTTCTTAGTCTGTACTAGTCTCTTCATCACAATGTGGTTTTGTCCTATTACATCTCCCATCAAATGCTGAAAATTATTTTTGAGGTCTGAAGGAAGAAGAGGGCCTGTCTTAGGACTCTTGAGGAAAACATACTTTGAATAAGTTTTGTTACAGAGTGTTATCTCAGTGATCTGATTCATAAAACACTCAAAACAAAGCTTTGGGAGATTTTCAAACCAAACATATTTGCATGTGCAAATTCACCAGCCAAGGTTGGAAGCATGAAGAGATGACTAAGTAGGTTACCTCTGCCCTAATGTGTGCACTACACAGAGCTGGGCACATGTCCAAGCCACTCATTTGTTTCTGTTGTTCTTATGCAAGCTAACAGCATATTTGCTATAAATTGCCATCAGTTGGGATTTGCTGAGTCGTGGCTAAGCAGGGCGAAACATCTACAACAGACTCATGGCACACCAGCTTGGTTTTGTTATGACAGGAGACAATTATTATTGAAGGTTGTGAGAAGGAGGGCCCAGGATGCAGGACCCCTGTCCCTGTCACCCCTCCAGGACACAGCCTGATTGAATTCACTGGTGTTTATCTTCCCCCTCACCCTACCTGAACCCAGCAAAGCCCATAGGACTTCAGGACTCATTTCACTTACTTTTAGGTGGTGTCTTGTATGCACATATTAATGTTTTCTCACAGGAGAACATGTATATGGCAGCACTCAGGTATTACATGATGCCTTATTGCTCTGAGATTTGTTGTACCTGACCATCCAGCATTCCCATATTATTTTTCTTGTTCTTCCCAGACTCTGGAAATGAATATTTTTCCAAGTTGTAGTTAGTAACTATCACTTTGTGAAGCTAAATACAATTTCTAGGAGATTAGCTGCATATTTGGTACCTACTAAAATTTACAGCATTTATTGTATCTAGTATGGCATTCCTAGATATATGCCTATAAAGATATTTGGTGGGTGGTTTGTTTTTTTTTTCTCACTAGTATTTCTAACGAATCTGCAAGATAAAGAACTTTAAGTTTTCCCCAAAACTAACTGCTTTTTTCTCCCACCCCATTTCTCCAGAAACTGGAAATTGCATGTTTGGTCCTTGCAGAAGCTGTAATTTAGCTGCCCCATAGCTGCCATCATGTCTGAGCCATGTTCCCAGTGTAGGACTACAGCTCAGGTGACTGCCTCCTTCCGTTGCCTAGCTGTTTTCTGATTAAGATTATCTCTCCTACCCCTTATCACAAAAACTTTCCCCCCTGCCTCTGGGAAGTTGACTCATTAAAAAAATTGGGTTAAAAAGAATGATCCGGTGAAAAATAAAATCATAAGAAAAAGGTAAGCCATCTTAATATCCAGAAGAGCAGAAAGTTAATCTTATCCTGAAATATTTTCGTGATTAGATTTTGAACTGCACACAAGCTTCAAACATTTGTTGGTTTAATAAGGTGTGTTTGATGGAAGTAGAAACTTTTTTCCAAAATAATGAATTTTGAGCTTCTCTTTTTTTTTCCTTTTCAGTTACAGAGTATCATAACATAACTGTGTTTTATTTACACTTTTGTAGAAATGTCTCCCTGTCACAATAATTTCTTCTTGGGTACACTGGCAATTCCATAGTGTTGAATACGTAAGTTAATACATGAGTATGTGTCCAATTTGCACAGAAGACATTAAGAGGTTATCAATCATTTGCAGGCACATACTGCTAATTTAGCCTTTACATTTATGCCAGCGTTACCAGAATGAGCTGTCATAGAGCATTGATGACTTTTTTGCATTACTTTGGTGGTAGAGGGAGTGGAAATTCTGGGAACTATAGAAAATCCAAAGCTGTATTAGTGGTAGTGTCAGTTCAAATTCTCTAGCATGCATCTTCATAACTGCACTTCTCCTGGGTAACAAACTTTTTCTTTTGGTGCCTTAGAGAAGAGATGAGCAATTTAGCATGCTGGCTCTTAAATCTGAATTGACTGAGGTTTTTTAAAAGGTTTTGTACTGGTGTTTTATCCAGTCATTTACCAGACTGAGTAACCTGACCTCCAAGCTGTCAATAAACTGGATAAAATCAACAATATACTGTATCCCTTTTACCAATTTGTAAATAGGTCTCCACCAATAATTTAAACACTTCAGTCATGAAAGTCCTGTTAACAAATCTCCGTAGTAACAACATCTAGCTGTGCCATGTATGAAGAATTCCACTTCCTCCACATTTTCTTGAGCTTTATGCATTAATACAGAGGTAATATATTAATAGCACATTTGGCTTTTATTAATTTTGCAATTCAGTTGTGATGATATTCTTATTTTTCCTTCACAGACCTCAAGCTCCAATGATGCAATGAAACATTTACTGCCTGGAGGAGCCCCTCCAGGTTTGAACACAAAAGTGATCAGAGTACCAATTGGTAATTATTTGGTTAATGTTTTAAGAAATGTTTTCCAGGTACGTAGGATCATACATTAACTTGTGTCAAGCGCTAAATAATAGTTCTTTCTTATGGTGGATAGCTTAGTTACAGGTAATAATTCATATTTAAAAGTAGTGTGACATGCTGTAATCCAACTATGTTCTTCCTCTATATAAGCAGGATTTCAACAGGTAATCCTGCATAATATACTGCTGCTTTTTTGTGCAGGTTCCTACTATACAATACAATACAACACAATACAATACAATGCAATAGAATACCAGCTATTTAGGGCTGTTAAAAGAGTGTAAGTACATTCTGTAAAAAATAAAAAAGGCCTGGGTCAGACTACTTTGAGGAAAAGTCAGGGTAGGGCAGCAAATGAGTCCATACGATACCACTGGCACTGTACTAATTCCTTAGAGGCATTTTTTCCAATTGTAAAGCATGCTGCCAGTTACTGATTCCCCTCCAGCGTACAAAGGTACCAATTATGTGTGCAGTACTTGTCAAACTTCCCGCTCTGCATTAGCCAAACCTATTTCATCAGGAGTTTCCCAGTGAAATCCAAAAAAAAGAATCTGTGAAATTACGCAATCAAAAGTAATTTTTGGTAATCAGCCTGTAAGG
The DNA here is from genome assembly GCA_002844005.1 of Limosa lapponica baueri. Lineage (NCBI taxonomy): Eukaryota > Metazoa > Chordata > Aves > Charadriiformes > Scolopacidae > Limosa > Limosa lapponica. The sequence continues at coordinate 1,143,376 of KZ505676.1, forward strand.
AGAGAAAACAAGTAAATAATGTTAGACCTGAGCAGTTGGTGTTTTTCAGCTTGTGCTTTGGTAATCAAAGCAAACACTCAGAGCAACAAAACATCATGTAACACACGAGTACTACCGAGCTCTATCACTCTGAATTCAGAACAGTGCTTTGAAGCTATTTAGAAAGTTATTGTATACATTTCCAAGCACAAGAACAGTTATAACTGACTCATTTAACAGGTTTTACACTTTTTTTCCCCCGCAAATGGCAGTGTATCAATGGGTCTAAAACTTTTAAGATCCTATTAATTCACATGCTAATCCTAACAGAGTCAGCAGCCTACTGCTATGGCAATATATGAAGAACCTGGTTTTGGAGACCTTTTCTGGGATGGGAAATTATATGTCTTATTGCTAGAAGTAGCAGTGGACAGAGGAGAAGTGACTTTGTAGTGCAGTCTCTGTCTGTTTGACAATGAACTGCCAGTTGCCAAACCATTTCACATGTGCTTCATCGTATTTTTCCACTAACGCGGCAGGACTCAAACCACCAACATAAAGAGCTGAAAAGGTCTTTCTGCCACTCTCTTGAGTACTGTACTTGAGTAAGGAACGCCATTACTTTTGTAAAGTGAGAGAGGATTTTTCAAATGCCTTCATCCTTGCCCACTCTCTCTTTTCACTTTGTTTGCTGACTATCACACCTGAGTGTGGACACCAAATTCTTAATCTGCTTGACAACTGGGCATTGAATGCTAGGTTATCAAGTAGTTGTGAATAATATTCATCAAAGACACCAGGGTTTATTTTAAGTTCAGGCATTTTACACTGTTTGGGGGGAGGGAGAGGGGAGTTATACAGGGTTTTTTCCTCCAATTTTGCATGAATACATATTGCTTGAACTGGGGATGTTTGATTCCACACACAACTTTGAGTGCTGAAGCTAATGCAACCATATCCATACCTAAAGATCAATATGGATTTAATACTCATGCTGACTCAGTCATATAAAACAATCATCTGGACAAGGAAGCAAAAAATAATTTATTTCCCAGTTACCAGTCTTATTTCAAAATCCTTGACAAGTGCCAAACATTTCAGAAAAAACTAACACATCTAATCTAAATCTTGTAGGTGTTCATTATTTCAGAGATTTCACAAAAAGAATAATTTTTACAGTAACTAGGCTTGAAGAAAAGTAATGTAAGGCACGTGTGCAATTTAAGCTGCACAAGAGGTCAATGAAGAAATTATTCAACTTCTAATTTGAAGTAATAACATGCACATCCGCTGCTTGTGATATCAAATCAAAGGAACTCGCAAAAAATGCTGATTGCTTTCAGTAATACAGCATTATAAAATTAATACTACTAATGGATGTTTAGCAAATGTGGTGGGTTGAGCTCAGTGCCAAAAGATTGGGAAGGAGAAGTACTTCCAAGTTACAGAAATTATTAAGATTTGGAGAAGCAGATCCTGAATGATTTTGCTAATCATTCCTCTTGTTGTAAGATTTTATTCAATGTTGGGTATCTTCAGCTCAAAGGCAAAAAACCTTGGTTCTTCTTCACACCATCTTTTCATTCTACAAGCAGTTCAAAAAGCTTTGTGTAATATTGTTGCTTTTCACCCACACAAACCTAATCTATTATTAAGAATGGTCTCTCTGTCTCCATTATACATGCATGAGATCAAATTATGCACCAAAGAAATAGCCTGAAGCCTCTTTACCACAAGTCTTTGCCATGGCACTTATACTGTATTTATGTGGACAGAAGTCTGATTTAAATTCTTTACACCACCTATTTCCCTTAATACATCATTTGATTCTTCGCATATGGGAATTGAGCTGCAGAAGTTAATTGCCCAGTCGTGCTTCTTAAATGAATGGCAGTTATGCGCCATATTTGTTTGAACAGATGAGAAATTATTTATATTTATTGGGAGGATTTGGGTTTTGTGCCTGATTGATAAACTACCATACTAGCATAAAGAATAGAGTCAAGCAAGTCAGCAAGTTTGCCAATGACACCAACCAGTGTGGTGCGGTCAACATGCTTGAAGGGAAGGGATGCCATCCAGAGGGACCTGGACAAGCTTGAGAGGTGGGCCCGTGCAAACCTCATGAAGTTCAACAAGGCCAAGTGCAAGGTCCTGCACCTCGGACGTGGCAATCCCAGGCACAAATGCAGGTTAGGCAGAGAATGGCTGGAGAGCAGCCCTGAGGAGAAGGACTTAGGAGTGCTCATGGGTGAGACGCTCAACATGAGCCAGCAATGTGCACTGGCAGCCCAGAAAGCCAACCGCATCCTGGGCTGCATCAAAAGAAGCACGGCCAGCAGGTCAAGGGAGGTGATTCTACCCCTCTACTCTGCTCTCATGAGACCACACCTGGAGTGCTGTGTCCAGCTTTGGAGCCCTCAACACAGGAAGGACATGGACCTGTTGGAACAGGTCCAGAGGAGGGCCATGAAAATGATCAGAGGGCTGGAGCACCCCTCCTATGACAATAGCGTGAGGTAGTTGGGGTTGTTCAGCCTGGAGAAGAGAAGGCTCTGGGGAGACCTTAAAACGGCCTTCCAGTACCTGAAGGGGCTACAGGAGAGATGGGGAGGGACTCTTTATCAGGGAGTAGAGCATTAGGACAGGGGGTAATGGTTTTAAACTGAAAGAGGAGAGATTTGGATTTGACTTTAGGAAGAAATTATTTACTGTGAGGGTGGTCTCACAGTTGCCCAGGAAAGTTGTGAATGCCCCATCCCTGGAGGTGTTCATGACCAGGCTGGATGGGGCTTTGAGCAACCTGGCCTATTGGGAGGTGTCCCTGCCCATGGCAGGGGGGTTGGAACTCAATGATCTTTAAGGTCCCTTCCAACTCTAACCATTCTATGATTCTATGATTCTATGAAATAATGCCAGGTAAGTTTGCTGAACACTTGTCAGGCAGCAAGTTGCTTATTTAGACTCAATATGACCAAACATCAATACAGTATTAACACAGAATGATGAAGTTACAAGAAATGGTTCCAGTGAACAATCCAAACTAAAATTTATTCCAGTACATCATTTCTTGGAGAAAGCTTGCTACACATATATATTTGCCACTGTACTGGAAGTAGAGGAAGGCACACTGATACCAAATAGTTACCAGATGACTTGGGTTTTTCTCTGAGTTTCTTGGGGTTTTACTTTTTTTTTTCCTTTTTTTCCAGAAACCTCAAAATAAAGGTGGAAGAATTCATCAGGCAAATTGGGAAGACAGAGTAAGATGGACAAAACAGAAGCCTAGAAACAGAGGAGAATGAGAAGAATATAGGAATATATGATTAAAGCTTTACAATTAAAGAGAAGGGGAAAAGTACAAAAAGGAATAAAACATGCTATTTAAAAAAAAAAAAAGTAATGTGGTAAATCTGCACTCCTTGTGCCCAAGGATACATTTTTTTTCTCCAAGTGCTTCTTAGCTTGTGGTTTAAATCAATAAGAAATGAGATTTCCATTTCCTTTCATGTTGTCCAGTCATTACATCCTGCAGAGATGAAAAAGATTACCAGCGTTGAGAAAGGGTAAAGAGAATTTGAACTGGAAGCATCTCTCTAAAACTGAACCTGACCCAACATGTCCATGCTCTCAAAGCAGTTATCCCTATTCTTAACGATGAGCATGCACAGACTGTTGCTGACTTCAGCTTAATGCGTTTTAACTCAGTTGCACACTTATAGGTGAGTTTTAAAAATATATCTTGGTACCTACTTGCTTCTTTGGCCAGAATGTAACTAACTAAAAAATAAAAGTACTCATCTGAGTAGCAGAAACACTGAAGCTTCGTTTCCAGTACTTTTCAACGGATCTTCTGCTTGACAATAAAAGGACAGGGTCTTAGCCTTTTCCTTTGGAAGAGGAGTTGGGAAAGAGGAGATTATTAACTGGTTCTCCCTCTTCTGCCCAGTCACATCTTTTCACATATCTTAAAGGAACCGATATCTTTGAAGCTTCCCTCCCCCTTGGATTGGATTGACATTGGACAATACTGACAAATGTTAATGGGAGGGGTTGAGAAAAGAGGGTGCAGATACACACAGAGGCAGAATGGCTAAATATGTGCAATTGTCCCCAGGAAAATCCTCTAAAACAGCTATGTGAAGCTTAAGCATTACCCAAAATTTTTCTATTCTTATATCTTTCCTTACTCTTCTTTTAGAGGAATGTCAAGGCTGAAAGCTACTGAATGGCTACATTTGTCTATAAGGATCCAAGCTTCTTTCTTTTCTTCCTCATGGTGCAAAGATCCTTCCACAGGGAACCAATGTGCACCCTGATTCCATAGGCCTTGTCATCTTCTGTTGTGGCCCAGGACATCAGACCACATACAATGCATAGCATCAACTCATGGCAAGAATATTTTGTTTGCTTTCTTTTCAGTTCCTTCCTTACTTAGACAGATAACTAAATAGAAAATTCCCTGAACGAGAATATCAGCATAAAAATAGGTTAGATAATCAGGCCAACGTAGCTAGACATATAAGCTGTGTATTATAGTTTGGTGCTTGTTTTTTTTTTTCCTTCCATAGACATTGTTTTCTGTGTTTTATATAAAAGGCTATCAGAGGCTAACTTCACTGAAAAGTCTATGACACAGCTGTTAATAATACCAAAGATAAAGGAGCATTTACTGCTGGCTTTGAGATGGTTTTGGACTTAATTCTCTTCCCACTGAGTCAGTAGCTCTTTGCCAAGAGCTTTTGAAATCCCTCGCTTCTCTCCTGCCATTTTTTTAAGCTAGCACCTTTTTCACAATAGTAAGCAGCCCATTCAGACCATCAGTATGCACACCCCCACAGGACAGCACTGCATCCTGCCTGCTCACACATCAATTTATATTTATTTTGTTATTATGCCAATCTTTCTTTGTTCTCCCAGCAAACCTTCCTTTCCGCAATTCAAATGAGTCACGGGATCATGCAATCTGTTGTAGTGTAAGTAGTTTTCCTACATACTGGTTGAAAATGGTTTCCTTAGCGCCCCACCAAAGGCAGTGGCTTTAAGTACCTTCTAAATAGGGCATGGAGAATTACTTCTTTAGATGTCTCTTCATTAAGCAGCTGAAGTACCCCAGCTCCATCATGCATCCTCCAACAATATTTTTGTCTTTTAGCTCCTACATAAATCCATAAAATACATTATATCCTGTTTCGGGAATGCTAAGAAATGCTTTTCAGCCATGTGGTCTCTCAGACTGTACAGCTCTTAATGTTCCACAAATCCCAATCACAGGCCCGCTGCGAACATCCCCACAGGGGCCCGCAGTATGTCTATGCAGTGCATTGTTTCCTCTAGCCCTCTGCTTTTTCTTCGTGGCAGGACTATCAACACACGAAGCTTCTTTATGGCTGCAGGGTTTTACACTGCTAACAGCTTTTGACAGTTTGCTAAAGCTTGTTAAACGCAAATGATTTTGATAATGCATTATAGCAACAAGACAAATCAGTTACCCCAGCGTAACCCTTCCCCTTTCTTCATCCAAAGATTTATATTAATTGCTTAGAAAAAGAAGATGATTTTGTTAAATAAATCTACTCTATTAAATCAGAAAACAGGGGGGAAAAGACATTTTAGCAGCACAGTGGTGATTCTACAGGGCTCACAAACCTGTTAAACAGTTCATTATACCCATGTGGCTTTTTATGCTCCTAAAATTATTCCCATTTCATTTAATTGAGGCTGATTAACGCTGGAGACAGTCATGGTCTTCTGTTGCTTTCCTCTGCTTTTCCAGCTGTTTAAGAATCCTCTGAAGCCATTAAAATTTAAATCTGTTCTTATGTACTATCCTGAGGAAAGCTGAGAAACCTCTGGCAAAGTTCTTTCCTTAAGCAGGGAGGAGTGCAGGTTGAACTGTTAGGAGGGTGAAGGGACCACGAGTACATCATGGTTCATGTACAACATGGCATCCATGTTGTACATCCATGGCAACATCAGGATGAATTTCTAATGTAAATGAGCTCAAAACTAGGATTTGGACCACTACAACTTGTCATTGCTTGAGGAAGCTCATTGGCAGTAACTCAGTCTGGCTCAGTGGAAGAAATATGGGATTGGGAGTCAGGAGAGCTGAGCTCTGTTTCTGTATTTTTATTGCTCAAGTAGCTTCAGTTAGCTTCTGTTTGTGTCTCGTGTCCTCTCTGCCTGTTTTGACCTGCGTAAGCAGAAAGCTCTTTGGAGAAGAGACCACCTCAATATACACTGTGCAGTTGCAAAGCACTGCCCTCACAAATTAGTAGCACTTTTGCTTGTACACACTGAAGATTTTTCCTTGCAAAAGTACACTGGTGGCTACAGCAAGGCATAATTTCAGAAGAGAGATTCCCTGTACAATAATACTCTTGTTAATCATGTTCTAGTTATTACAGCAGCTAAAAAACAGCAGCAAAGGATGTTGATCCCAGGACCTGTGATTTTTACCTTATAGCTATCTCTTAAATCTTGCTTAGAGGCAAATAGTGGAAATTAGATAGACTTTTCTTCATAGACAAAATTTCAGCTTCTGAAAACTCCTTCTGTCACATGAGCATCTGATGGAGACTCCTTGTCACAATCGAGGAGCTGTTCTCCTTGTGCCTGAGTCTGGGTGAGGCTCTGAGTCTCAGGTGATGCCTGAGACATCAGTGATGTCTTAGGATACACGTCTGTGTTTGCTCAAGTACCAGAGAATTCTCCTGGGAAAGGCTTTTTGGGGAATTCTTTACCTTCTCTATGCACATGTGACCATGGCAGAATTACTGACTATGACGGCACTGCCTTCCTGCTCGAGTTTGCCAAAAGACTCAACCTGTAGCAGGGACAACACAAAAGTTCCTCCCTAAGTTCTGAGTGATGTCTCTCTTGGCATTTGGGATACTTTGATCTCATTACAAGGTGTGCAGCTCTCTCCATTAACTAATCACCTACATAGAGACCCGAGCACGAGCTGAGGTCTTCAGTATTTCAACACCCTGACCTCCTTCTTTATCATGCCTTTAGCCTATCGTCTGTAAGAAGCTTTCCCATCTCATTTGGGTGATGTTAGGAGAAATACTTTTAAAAGATTGCATGTTTCCCAACTACAATAAGATGAATGCCATACACATAATGCATACTAGTAGACAGGAACTCTGTTTTCAAAGCATTGTCCCTTTACTAAGCTGCAAAGTAATATGTCCTTTGATTTAGGGGTTTTATTTTACTCATTACACTGTGTTAGTCACCTTCTTTAGCTTCACTCCAAGAATTTTACAATCATTACAGAATTAAATTCTTTTTTAAGTTGTCACCTTCTTGGCTTAAGCCTCTTTTATTATTTTGGAAGATGGCAATATGAAGAAGACATATAAAGCTCCTCTTTTGCAGGTAACGTGCATGGGCCTAATTTTTAATTGCTATTTAAAGCTGGATGATGAGCTAGAAGATGAAATATGCATCAGGACTTAAGCAGTGTTGCCACACAGGCTGCATTAGCAAAGAAGCCACTTATACAAGGCAAAGGAGCTACTCCACTTCCAGAGTTAAATCACATTGCTGAAGGACATAACCTGTACCTGCAATGAACTCACCTGAAAGAGCGATGCAGGCTTTATTTGGCACAGCGTAGCCAGATGTTGGCCAGAAACACCAGCAAACCCCAGAATGAAGCACTAAATGCCCATGTACCTATTCACCTTCAGAGAGGACCTGCCGGACCACGGGTCTAACCGTAGAGGAACAAGGCTGTGAGCCCACTCAACGGGAGCAGGCAGAGGCATGAACGAGGTGAAGATCTGGCCCTGTTCCCGCTACTCACCATCCACAGCAATGCTGTGTGGGATGGGCACGTAATAACCGAAGGATGCTCTAGGCCAGCAGTGAGTCCCTGCACGCCTGGGGCCGGGAGGAAGCGGGGAGGCAGCCTGCGTCAGACCCCTCTGAGTCACCCTGCACCTCCCCGGGCCAGTCCCCCGGGGTGCGGTTTGCAATTGCCAGCACCTAACTTGTAGTCATCAAAGGGATAGAGAAGGGGTGCCCGAGCAGAGCCAAGGAAGGCACCTGAAGTCAAGAGGCAGTCGAAGTGGAATTACAAGTAAACAAAACCCAGCTGGTGTTCGAATAACTGCACCTCAACATAAACCAATGGACAATGCATGCCAGTCTTCTCCATTCTTCCCCTTTTAACATTTGTGTGATGGATGTAGAGCTAAGCTGATGTGTATGTTAAAAAAAATGCTGGAAGCAGAAGCACGTAGATGAGCAAGTTCCAGCAGAGCCACGTGTGGAGGCAGCTCATACTGTAGCCACCTAGATTAATTTTATAAGCACTTGTATGCACGGGTGATATGGATGCACTCACATTCCTCATGCACAAAAACTAATTAACTGGTATGGGGGCAGTATTAGGGAGAAGCACACACCTTTAATTCTAACAGACCAGTGCAACTGTTAATTGAAATGCTCATCTTCTGTAATAACTTCCTACATGATCTGGGGTTCCCTTTTCTCTGTGGCATCACTGAAGATAATGGGGACTTTGATGTCGTACACCACAATCAGGAAGAAAAGTATGACTTCTTAACAGCAGTAAGGATTTTATTTCCTGAAATAACTTTTGTCAGTAAAGTCAAATGTCAAGGTTCTGGACCCGGCTACCTTACCTTGTAGTAGATTTTATGTACCTGATCTCATACAGTGTGTGTTTCTTTGCATGGAAGCTTTCCAAAAGGCTACATCAGTAAATTACCTGGAAGCTGAAAATTCTCCTCCTTTCTCCTGCAATTGGCAGAGCTGCTCTGTCTGTGGACTGTGCAATCTTCACCTCATTATGGTTATTTAGTGCTCAAGGAGCCCATCACAGCTTTGAAGCTGATGAGGTCAGCTTCTTGATGGTTCCTCCTGGAGAAAAAATCATGCTAGGGAGGGGATTTTTCTGGTGCTTCTGTGTTGCTAAAACAGTCCCTTGAAGATACTTCCATTTGTTGCAAATGAGGGACAAGCCAAACTGTTCATTTTGCAAAGGAATGGACCAATGTAAAGTGTTACAGCCCCACAGCAGCGTCAGTGTAAAGACAGCCATCTTCACTTCAGCTACTGATAAAAGGTTCCTTGGAATTCCTCGGTTAGCCTTTGGCTGGCACACTTTTGAGAGCTCACAGGCCTTTCTGCTCAAGGGAGCTGTAGAAACAATAAATTCGAGGTAGTGGGTCGTAATAAACAGCTGGAAACTTAGGTCTTCAAATATTCCTGAACGTGATGCTTGGATGCTTCCACATAGTAGCCCTGAACTTTATTTATGCTTAAAATTTACTTGTCCTAGCACCAAACACAGAAGTTCATTTTGCTCTAAAGTCAGTTGAAATCTTAAATTATTACTCTGGGGACAGGGTCCAACAAATAGTTTCCAGTATACAGGAGAAAACATAAAACTTATATGGAATGTGCAAGAAGCAGCTAGTTTTGTGGCAAGAGCATACGGTTAATAGGGACTTCCTCTTTGGGCCAAGCCGTGGCTGATATAGAAGGACACAGAGGATGCTCTGCTTTTAACATGTGTGCAATCATCTATCGCTATTGAAGCAAGTTGTGTGAATTTTTTAGGACAGAAAGGACAAAGTCTACAAGCAGTACAGCATAGTGGGAACTCTTGACACCGAGATCTGTATGAATGAATGCAGAAGGCAAATGCAACTTGACTGAGCATTTATTTTCCCCTCTCTTCAATGCGAATGTTGTTTCTTTGAAGCAACATTAGCAAAAGCAATTCAGAGCCCAGATATGTCTACACAGCACTGTTATTGCTTTACAGCAACTT
>KZ505676.1:1157835-1184481 GCA_002844005.1 Limosa lapponica baueri
CACTGGCTCTCCCGCGGCCCGCCCGGAAGAGACGAATTTCAAATCTTTTTTTAAAAAAATGGAAGCCGGGGGACGTCTGCTTCCCAGGGTTTCCGGCCCGGCGGCGTGTGGGAGCTGCCCGTGAGAGGAGTCTGTGGCGGGGAGCCCCGGCCCCGCTGCCGCCGGGACGCAAGTTTCGCCTCAGACTTCCCTGCCCCATGTGCTTAAAAAAAAAAAATGGCTGGCCAAGGTGCCGGCCTGGTTCTGGGGGTGAGCAGGCCAGTGGGGCTGAAACTGCGGGTTTGTGTCCTGACCGAAATACGAATTCGTTTTCGGAGGTGAAGCAGCTCTCCCCCTTGTTTTGGTGTGTAGAAATCCGTTACAAGCTGTCTTTATTTTGCAGAGATAGGTTTATTCTCTTAACTGTGAATTTTATGCAGCTTACAGTTTATCTCCTTGTGAGTGAAAGTCTTTTTAGTGCCATCCTCCTCCTTTTCACATTATCCCCAAAACAGAAGCGAGGAGTACAGATGTATTTGTTGGTTTTTAGTTTGCACAAAGACTCATAGCTGATCATGACAATGCTTAACGTGTACGAGCGTTTGAGGCCCTCAGGTGGACAAGCGTAGACTGTTGCTGCACTGATGCTTCTATGTCTTGTGCCAAACAGCAGGTGCAGAAGGGCATACACTGAAGTGTGATCATCGTGTGGACTCCCACAGAGAAATGCTGTTGATTTTGTAGTTACTGATAACTTTTTCTTAGCTTTCGCTTTTGTTGCTTTTCATCCCAGCGTTTGAGAGAGACTATACCATAGTAAAATGCTTCATGTTTCGATCCACCACAATGACATTTTAACTGATATTTAATTCCAGATAACCTTAGCTACAGCTCCAGTGATTTTTACAGGTTATATCCTTCATGTCCCTTTGTAGGATGCAAAATTTGGAATGGAGCATACAGTCTTGCATCTCTCCATTCTTGAGGTCACTCCTAGATGTGACTGTCTCTGCCTTTTGAGGAAAGGTGAGACTTTCTTCCCTGAGTTCAATGCCTGTCTGCCATCCCTTGCCTTCAGTGCCCAGGCTGCTTGCCACAATGCTTGTGGAAATAGACCTTGGCTCACTTGGCAAGGAATCTCCCCACTGAGCCTAGAGCAGCTGCATTCTTTTTTGGTAATTCACTAGAAGGTCTGTAAGGCAGAACTTTAAATAGGACCAGATTTTTGGATCTCCAGCCCCAAGACGTGGCTGATGTTCCTGGAAATTATGTAAACTGGAGGAAAATTCTCTTGCAGGGACGTCAAATTATTTTTAGGGTTGGAGCTGCCATCTCCAAGTTGGCATTACATGGTTGGAGAAGCCGCTGCTTCAACAAATCTCTGCTGGCTGAACTTTGCTTCCACTGTAGAGGCTCTCCTGTGAATTACAGTGCGCCCAGCGTTTCTCTAGCCAGTGTTGCTTACGGTGGCTTGAAGGTTGACCAAACTGCTGCTGAGGTGTTTTGCAGGGAGGAAGGTGGCAAAAGCAAATTCAAGGTAGTCTAGCTCTTCCGTGCTGTGGGTTCTTCACCCAGGGTGCTGTGAACATTTTGCCAGCTGGTTGCACTGCTGCCATTTCTGACAGCGTGGCCATCGGTGTAAAAGCCTGCTCTGGGGCTGAGCTGTGCAGCAGCAGCATGTGCTGATGCCACTGCAGCAGGAGAAGTCAGGAGCCCAAGAGCAAATCTGAAAGCAAGGTCCCCAGGCCTACGCTGCCCTGAGCAGACCAAGCTCTGTGCTGCCACAGGTCAGGTGTGCTGCTTGCTGGCACAGGAATGGTCTGCTGCAGTTCTGGATCTCTGTGTTCATAAGGACCTTAAAGCATTGCAGTTCCAAAATAACTTTTACGTCATGTAGCTGTTACCTCCAGCGTTGCACCATTTTCCTCAGTCCCAGCGGTGGTCTTTTCACTTCGCCAGACATAAAAATTGAGGCAGATAAGCACTGCCTTCTGAATATTCTCAATCGTAGGTCATAGGGCACTAATAAAAAAAAAACTTTACACCAAACTAAAACTAGTTAAGTTACTGAAGTAACCATTTTTTTCCTAGATTAAAAAAAAAAAAAGGCAGCATTTTGATCCTGGCGTCTGTTAATGTAGTAATCTTCCATGTTTACTGAATACATGCATTAAAATGTTAAAGGTGGTCTTTTGTTGATTTTGAGTTTTATGGTTGCTCCTGTTGTGTACTTCTTACATGTTTCTTAAGGCAAAAAATCATTCGTCCTAAAATTTATGTAGTTTTCAGGATTTTCGTGAACAGTCTAACATTCTGAACGTTTGTGATAAATGAGCAACATGAGTAACATGGGAACAGACCCATCAATACTACTTCAAACGATGATCGAGGTCTTCCCTAATGCTTGAGTATAATCGGGGTTGGAGCTTGTGGATTTTTACTGGTATTTTTCTGTGCACTACTCGTCGTACTCCACAAGGGGGTAGCAATAGGAGAAATAGGAGAGCTGTTAAAAGTACTTCAGCGTATCAGCATTTACACCATCTGGTGCGGAAAGCTTTCTCAGGGAGGTATTTGATGTGTAATGAGGACCACAGAGCCTCTGCTTGTTGAAGCGAAATGCTTGATGAGCCAGCTATAATGTGGTGGTTGAACAAATGAGGTCTCTATGAATGTGAAAGTTAAGAAAAAGCTAGAATGAGAGACGGGTGGGTGTTGTGGAAGGGGGGTGTTGTACGTTGAAGTCTGGAGGTTTTGCTTGAGAAATTTTCTGTCTTTACTGTGTAGTTCCACCATTTTTTATTATTTTTAGTAAGTCATGCCAAAATGGCTCAGTTTGTTTTTCCATGATAAGTACCTCAGCCATGATATGCATTCTCCAACTTAAAAGTGAGACAAACTTTGCAACATCTGGTCTCATTGGAGGGGAAAAAAAAGCAGTAGCATTTTCTCTGCGTGTGATAAATGGTGACTTTATTTTTAAATACCATTACTAAGCTTGAGGTTGTGAAGGGTCTGACAGTACCCATTCCATTCAAAGAGCTATAAGTATTCGGATGTCAAGAGAAAACTTGACTTGGTTGAAAGTGGAATTGTCCCTAGAAAGACAAAACCAAGATACTTTCCAATGAAGAGCTAGAAGCAGGAGCATTCAGATGCATTTTCTTTAGCTGGAGTTTGAAATCACAGGTGAGTTTAGTCTCAGAGAGATTATACATTTCAAATTACCTTTTTCTTTCCCCTTTTTTAAAAAGAACTAGGACAGATGAACAATGAGCCAGAACACAAAATTGGTGATTACTAAAGCATGATAGATAGGTGGCAATCACTTTATGCTTCTTCGCTACAAGTTATATTAAACACAACATAGGACTTTTAGCCTGATTTCTTAAGGAAATAAAATATATTTTATTCAAGTGGCCCTTTGCTTTGCCCTCTCTTTTCCCTTCCATTATGTTTTGAAATTTCATAAAAATTTTGGGGAAAAAGACTTAAAAAGATTTCATTAAAAAATCAAAAGTCTGTTAAGCTTATACTTAGGGAAAGGCTGTGAGTTGAATAAAACCTGACACCAGTGGGCCTACACAGAAGACAGTTAGTGACCCAGCTGCAGGCAAAGTTTGAATGAGCACTTATACCTTCTTAGGTACCAAACGACCTAATTGTGAATATGTGAAGAAATTCAGCAGTGCTCACAGCAGGTGAAATTGTCAGCGGATTCTTTTTATTTCTCTTGTGAAGATACTGTTGTGCTATCCCCCTTTTCAGAAGCTGTACAGAGGCTACTTGCAGAAACAGCAAAGTGCTTAGATGTTGGCAGGTCAACACAAAAAACTTCTAATTTTTTGAAAAAAGGTTTTCATTATTTTGTATATATATAATTCTATATAGTAATGTCTGGTATTCAGTATGGCAGTCTTGTTCATGTGAACAAGAAGCCTTTGCTATAATATGCTTTATATAGGTATTTCTCACTCATTCGAAGCATTCCCAAATAACACCCTTCATTTTTGTATCAGGAATAAATGATGAATTGGCATGTCTGTGTGCATTTTCCATACCTTTTTTAATTTGGTATCTTTAAAGAGGAGAATCATAGTGTAAGAAATTGGTAAGTTAAACACAGTTGTTTAAAATCAGTCATTTGAAATTTCCTTTTTGGGCAACTGTGCTGGGCATATTATGTTTTCTTGGTGTAGTTTGCCCCCATCTCAAGCAGAAAATACATTTTGTAGCTGCCTCGTTAGTTTTTCAGAGATGCTGTTAAACGGAGTATGATCTCAAGAACACTAATATGTACTTTCCTGTCTAAGATTGGTATTATTGGTGGAACTGGCCTGGATGATCCAGATATCTTGGAAGGAAGAAGAGAAAAATATGTTGATACTCCTTACGGCAAGGTCTGTATAACCTTTTTTTTTTATTTATTACTGAGACTTGTTGTTGGTTTTAAATATGTTTGTATGCTTTAAGAATTTTTAGACTGTTATATGAATGGATAAAGGAGGTACTGTCAGAAGACTATTTCCTTTTAGTTGCTATGTATTGTGTGATTCTTAGTTTGTAGAAACAAGGTGTTACAAAGATGATGTGCAAAGGAGGCACTACCTCTTCTCGTTTGTAGATTGGATGATTTTACAAACTCAGTCCTGAATTTGCAGTCAAGAGGGATAAGCTCTCTCTGTCAAATTTGTGCAGTTGTATAACTTGTAGTGTATGTCAGATTGCTCCAGGAACCTTTCTGAATTACAGAAAACTGTCTTTTGAGGTATATGGGCCACTGTTTTCCCTGTAGCCACTGAATTATGTTTTACATAATTACATAATCTGCAGTTCTGTCATAACAGTCGTGCTTATAACCACATAATTTGAAACTGGTCTGAAAACGAAACTCTGAAAATGTTTTTGGGGCACAGGTGTTCTTGACCAACACTCCTTCAGACTGCTTCAGCCCTTTTCCTCAGCGAAAGGGAGCTAGGGGTGTTGCTATGTACGCAGTGCCAAGTGTGCTGTGAGGGACAATTCCTGCCCCAAAGCATTTGTAGTAGGAACAGGCAAGACAAATTATGAGAGAGTTTAATAGGCAGGAGATCAAGGTGAAGGGTTCTAGTGTCATAAGACCAAGGGAGTCTGAGTGGTTTATAATTGCCATTGGAATTATACCCAATGAAATCTACCACTGTAAGCTAGTGTACATACAATAAAACATCTGGCATGTGGCAGCAAGAGCCATTTTATGGGTAGAAGCTTACCGGAAAGCTCAGCACCGTAGCGTGTGTTCGAAAATCTGAATCCATGCCTCCGTGCAAAATGGTTTAAGAGGAAAGTAAAAGTGTAAAGAGCAAGTGGAGTTTGTGTGTGCACCATTTAAGAAGGGGAAGGAGATAAAGATTAAGGGAGGAGAAAACATAACCAGAAAAATATATTTGACTTCTCCACCATCCTTCAAAATCTGTTAACAAACTGCAAGAGAATGAAGGGAACTTGCCTCCTCCATTTTCTGTACCCTGCTCTCCAAATGGTAGCCAGTGCTGGTCTGAAGTAGAATCCACTGGCTAAACCAAACCAGTAGGTGGCCTACAGCAGGGTTTAGTGTTACTGAGAAAAGTAGGAGTACGTGCACAGGGGAGTAGAAGAATCTTCCTCAATCCTGTAGTTTTGGTCATTATGGAAGGCTTTTTAAATTTCATTTAGGAAGCAGCTTAGCTATTGTCTTTTTTTCTGTGTTCTTCACAAAATGCAACACGAATAGGGGAAAATAAGTCTTGGGTGCCTCTTGTGGTTTGTGAGAAACTTTGATCGATGGACTGGCTGTGTCTGGGCTTGTGTATTACGTATTTAGCATAGGCTCAACTTTAAGAAAAAGCTTGTGAATATTCTGTCTTTGTGTATGGGGTGGAGGTATAACTGAAATGTCACGGTAGGAACCCAAGCGTGGATTCTAGGTACTGTGGTGAGCTGAACTGGGGCTGTTGAGCTTACCTGGATTGAAAACTGGAACTTCGTGGGACTTCTGTATCTGTGAAAGAGAGCACAGCCTGACTGAGCTTTTGTCCTTACCCCTGCTGGCCTCTCTTTCTTCTCTCTGCTACAGTTCTGAACTCCTAAGAACTCAAACCATCGGTCTGATGGCTGTTTCATGTATAGAATCACATTAACTTCAGTGTTTGAATACAGTTTTCATCCTCATGGAGCAACTGGTGGATCAGCCTTAGTGGTAAGATATGCAGGGCTTAGACCACAGTTACAGTGGCATAAAGTGCATCGAGTGTGTCGAGTTGGTGAACTTCAATTGAAGTAGAAAAAAAACTCACAAATTTAATTGGTGTCATTAGGTGGATCAATGTTTGCTTATTTTGCTGCTGAGACTTTAGCATTCAGGAAGGAGGTGTTTCACAGCCTGCCTCTCTCATTTTAGAACAACGGAGATGAGAGAAGCAGCCATTGCTGAATGCAAAAGGGCAAATGAGAACTTTTTTTTAAATGTGGTTGGAAAAGTTTAGAAGTTTGTGTTTATGTTAGTATGTTTTCCTAAAGGTGTGTCTTGGTCTTAATTGTTACTGAAATAAAACCAAATTGGGATTTTTCTGCCATAATGATGCTTCAGCGAATCTGCCTGAGATTTTAAGAGGTAAAGAGCTTAATCTAAATGAACTGTTCATACCTGTGTGGTCTTTCAGTTGCAAATTAGAGATGAGATTAGATTAGAGAGAATTAGAGATGCAACATTAAGCCTATTTAGTTTGAGCAAAACTAGGAAGAATGAAAATGAATGTCTGAATGCCAAAAGGAAAATGAAACTCATAGTTAAAAAATGTATGTAAATTTTTTTCTATCCTGAAAAAATGCAAAGTATAGAATTTTACTTTCCTTAAATACTGGGTTTTAATTCTTAAGTTTCTTGGCAAGAACATAGCCAGAAGACTTTTAGCTGAAAACCTTTCTGGTGGTGACATCCCTTGGCACCTTTGACATTCGGCAACAGCAAAATAGACATTTTTTAATGCTGTTTCTTTACTTTTAGATGTAGAATAATAGCTTACATTTTGTTAGTATAGAGTCCTTGAGTTGTCTTCTGCTTTGGCCTTCTTGAATCGTAAAAATCATTTAATAACAAAACTTACATCATTAGGAATATCAAGTGGGGATATTTTTTTCACGTGAAATATGGAAAAGTTTAAAGGAAACTTGTATGAAACTCTACTGGCGTTGGTCCTCCCATGATCTTTCAAGTTACATTAGTAATGCTAGTGAAAATGCAGTACATTAGTGTTTTGTGGGTCTTTTTAAAATAAATATGCTTACAGCTGTTAATATTCCAGCCTTCTTTTCTCCCTTGTCCGTTTCCACCATTTTCATTGCATAAAAAATTTGGTTTTCTATGGAAAATACCGTAAAACCTTTTGGCATACCACCTACAGATACAGAAAATACTGTTTTCTTATAGGGTAAGAAGATAGCTTGCAACAGCATTTGTCTTCATCATTGAATTTTGAAACTATTAATAAAACTTTTTTCAGTTAGATTGTTTTACTTTCTGGATAACAGAACTTGGTTCAGAGTCATTTTTCCCCAAATCAGCAAAATATCTTCCCGTTCTAGAAAATCATTTTAGGTGCTCCCCTCTTATTTGGTGACAGGTATATCTGGCAAAAAAAGCAGGGAAGGGGTTCCACCTTGCAAATGAGCATTTTGTTGCTTGCATCAGGAAAATCAGACCGTGTGACATAACACTTAAGCTCCTCTTCTGCCTCCCCGAAACAATTTCCTTCATTTGGTTCCTAAACTAGATGACAGGTTAAATGAAGGCTTGGGGAACCTATGAGTTACTTCTCTATCTCAGGTTTTCCCTATGTTTTTGGTTTGGTTATTAATTCTACTTTCTGTTCCAGCTTTTTTCTGAGGTGAGACTTGCAAAATTAATTTTTTCTCGGTCTCACATTAACAGTACTTTGTTCTTATTTATGTAATTTATGTTGCAGAGAAAGGGGATTTATTTCAGTTATTTGTTTCTGTCATATTGTAGGGTTAACTGCTTGGGGTTCTTTGCTTCCTTTTCTGTTTTGCAACACTGAGTAATATATATCTGACTTGGATTTTGTGGAAGGGGGAAGTAGTTAAATCTGTATATGAATTATTAAGGTTTGAGGACTTTTTGTTTGGCCTTTTATTAAATTCTGCTTTAAAAATACTGTATCAGAGCTTTAAATTCGGATT
Source organism: Limosa lapponica baueri (assembly GCA_002844005.1). Taxonomy (NCBI): domain Eukaryota; kingdom Metazoa; phylum Chordata; class Aves; order Charadriiformes; family Scolopacidae; genus Limosa; species Limosa lapponica. Next base: position 1,166,032 of record KZ505676.1, read on the forward strand.
GTGTCACTGGAAGTTTTTATTGTTTTATCAGCGTTTCAAAGCCCCTGACTACAACTGAGGTAATAGTAGAGAGGTGCAGCGCTGGAAAGAACTTGTGGGAGAAAGAGAGCAGAACAGAAGCACACACTAGCTCTGTTACATGGTTAACACATAGCTTGAAATTTCTGTGTCTTTCACTTCCTTGTAGCTTTACACACACTGATTTATCCTTAATTCCTCTCTTTTAATGACCCATGATGCAGTGTCTGCAAATTCTTTTCTTAAACTGTCAGTTCATCATTTAGGAGTGCATTCTTTGTTCCAAATCTTTCTTTTTCTCTGCTGTGTCTGTAGCAGTCATGTGCAAGAAAGGTGTTCAGGCAGTCACCTGGAAGATGTCCTGAATATTTTCTGTGGAAATCTGTGTAAAGATGGCAGCTGGTCCTGTTACACAGCCACCCTGAAGCCTTTGAACTTACTAGGGTGGCAGCAGATAGGGAAGGAAAATGTGGCTGCTGCAACTAGATTTTGAAGCCTGTTAGATTTCAAAGCCATTGCATTCTTGCTGCATCAGCAGCGCATGCCAGAATTCAGTGGAGTTCTGTGGTGGGGGAGAATATCAAACAGCAGTTAGATTGCACCTTTCTACCCCAAATCTTTTGGAAATTGATATAAACTTGAATCTGTTGCTTGCAATAAACTTGAATCTGTCCCTTGTAAAGCAAAGGGCCCAGTCTTGAACTTACTGGTCTTTACTTTTCATTTTGATAGGAGAAAAGGCATTTTGGCTGATGTTCCTCCTTAATTTTTAAGAGTATTTTCGTGTCCTGCTGTGAGCTAAGTTGCATGCTTATTACTTCACACAGCAAATGTGTGCTTTCTAAACAAAGCCCAAAAAGTGAAACCCCAAATGCTAATTATTGTGAACCTTCATTGTTATGGAGTGTTGCAATATCAAAATGCCTTGGCAACTGGACAGCAAGTCTTTTGCCCTGTGTGAAATTTCACTCGTAAAGCCATGTCTGGTTCAGAAGAGTATATGTAAAGTTAGGTAAACATTTAAGTATCAAGAGGTTAACATTAAATGGAGACTTTAAAAAAAAAAAAAGTCAGAATACACTACGATTCTAAAAATAAATTTTCTGGAATGTTCCCTTAAAAAAAAAAGGCAAATCTGTGTCTGGCAGAATTTAAACCTAGGTGATGGATTAAATTGTAGTGCTTTGAAGAGATTACATGTTAAAAATGACGAAAAAGAGCTGTGCAACAGGGGATAGAAAGTGGTGGTTTTATTAGAAATCAGTGTCTCTACAATGCAGTTGTGGAACTCATATTACTTTATTCTAGATCTCTGCAAATTTTCAAGTATGTAATAGAATTAACAGCTGTAAAACTAAATGCTAGTTGAAATCTCACAGCTAGCATTAAAATACAAATAAAAGTATGTCAGGTAGCAGCCAACAGAACATTTCTAAATGCAAATGTGTGAGTCCTTTCAGACACTTGCAAACTTGTGATCTGTAAATAAATCGTAATTTTATTAATAGATATTTCAGCATTAAATCCCAGGGCATGGAGGAGAGATTTGCAGAGTGGCTTCCAGCCTATTTACGGTTTCTTCTACACTGCAATAAAAAGAGTGAAATGCATGCAGTTCTGAATTGGGCAGGAGAAGCAGCACATCCAACTTCACCCCCGCTCAGCACAAGTGCAGTTTAGCATCTAAGTAAACAGAGGCCTGCCTCTGCTGCTAGTACCAGAAGTTCTCTGTCATATCACAGGTCAATCCCCAAAAGCAGGACTCCCCGCAGCAGAAAACGGGGGGAGGGATTAAAGGGTGGGTTGGAGGAGGCTATGACATGAGAGTAAACTAGGGGGCCATGGTAGAAAGGGGACAGAGCAGTGAATGGTGGGTGTTACGGAGAGGGACAGATTAAATGTGATTTCTGTTGGGAGGAAGCTTTCAGCAGGGCACCTGCGTAGCAAAAAGGAACCAAAAAGGAGAGAGTGAGATCAGCTGGCCAATTTAAAGGTAACATGTATGTGCTTTTTTCATGTTTGTGCAGCACTGTTAGAAATAGTAGTTTCAAAGTGTTTAAGGTATGACTGCTTCAAACCCTAAAGTAAAGAGTTGCAATATTAATGTCATTAAGACCACAGAAAAACTGTGATAATCCACTTCCTGTTCCAGACTCTTTTACTAATCTGCCGCTGAGCTGAAGAAAATGCAAGACTACGGTGGTAACCAGTATTTCCTTTCATAACTATCCTGCTTATTTTTAAGAAGCTGTTAAGGTTTCTAATGTGATTGTCACTGTAACTCATTCTTATTTGCTTGTTTTGCAGCCATCGGATGCTTTGATACTGGGAAAGATAAAAAATGTGGATTGTGTGCTGTTGGCAAGGTAAATGAGTGTTTTAAGCGGGTTTGTATTATGTGTCTTGAAGTTCTCTCAGTAATTTTTTCTTTTTACATTAGGTTAACTGCATTTTTACTCTGACTTCATCTTACTTTGTGTAGTTGCTAGCAAAGCAACAGAAGTCTGGGTTTTTTTCTGAACAAATTTGATGCTGCAGGGAGTCAGGGTATTAAAAATACCATCTAGGTTAGGAAAGAGAAATCTAGTGGGGGAGGTGCTGCTGCAGTAAGAACAGTAACCTGCAAAGCTGCCTGCTCAGGTGGTGGGTGGGTAGTGCCTGATAACCCCAGTAATCTGTCTGCTCCCGGTGTTTGCAAATTTCCTTTGTGATCCTTGTAAATTGCCTGTTTACAGATGAACTGTATCTCTGGAACCCCAGTAGACTCTTCCAAATCATTCCCTTTGATTATTGAGTCCTCTGGCTCTTACTTTTATTGCTTAGGAGGCTGCATCCCCTGTAGTTCTCCCTGCCTGGGTCATTTTTATTCAGACATCTCTTAACCATACTCAGAAGAGACTCTGGAAGTGTGGAAATTTCACACTAATGTAACCGTGGATGTCTAGGACCACTGTGCTACTAGATTAAACATAAGAATACTAACACAGTTCTTAGCATCTGGACAGCAGGGGCAGAGCCAGGTGCTGATAACAGGGTCCATCAGCAGTCCCAGACAAGTTAAGGTGATGAATCAAATCCAGGATCCATCCAAGGAGTCCAGGCAGGAGCAGTAGGAGGTGGGACCAGAGAAAGGGTTGGAGACAAGGCTGCAGCATGTGTTCCAAAGTTCACCAGAAAACAGGTCTGGAGACAAACTACAGCATAGGTCTGAAGGCTATCCAGGAGACAGGGCTGGGGACAGGTGCACCTGTGACACGGTTCCGGCCAGGAGTGAAGGCTGGGGGCCTGAGCTTGGAGCAGGAGCACCTTGGCTCATGGGCACCAAGCGTTTGGGTGGAGGCCCAGGGCAAGGCTGCCCAGGGCAATCATGATCCAGTGGTGCACTCAGGGCTCCAAATCTTTTCATGCCAGTATTTTTTTGTTAAGTTGCTGACTGTTAACCGTCTGTGCAACTACACTCCTGACTGTGGTTTTACTTGTCTTATCTTGCATGGACTTTGCTCATGTATCTTACTTCACCCGGACAACATTTTTCTCATTTTCTCAAATGAAATGCTAAGCCAAGATCTCATAGCAGTGCTGCATCAAAGTAGGCCTTGGGCTACAGGTGGCTGAACAACTCAGCTGTGGTTTGCATCCTCACTGGGATTTATGGCCGTTCCCATACGACCCATGTGAGTTTACTTTTGGGCCTAACTGTAACTTCACTTTATGTTTTGGGAAGAATAACAAACTTGCTTGTGAATGCCAGCCTTAAAAAAAAAAAAGGCATGTATATTCTAGAAGAGGATTATGACAACAACTGCAGCATTAAACAATAAATCTACATGCCTAGTAGCTTATCAGAAATGCTAATGACAATGTGGAAATCCTGCTTGACGGTCCTCAGTCATGTTTTGTTCAACTCCCAGTTCCCAAATGATCAAGTTCTTAAGACCTTTTGGTCTCTGTGAAAGAATCAGTTCAGAAATTAAGTTCCTTCTTTCCTCTAACATGGTTGAAAATAATATTCAAATGTGTGCTGCCATACAGCAAGACCTGGGCATGCTGGAGAGTTGGGCAGAGAGGAACCTGATGAAATTCAACACGGGCAAGTGTAGGGTGCTGCACCTGGGGAGGAATAAGCTCATGCACCAGTACAGGTTGGGGGCTGACCTGCTGGAGAGCAGCTCTGTGGAAAACGACCTGGGAGTCCTGGTGGACAACAGGATGACCATGAGGCGGCAATGTGCCCTTGTGGCCAAGAAGGCCAATGGCACCCTGGGGTGCATCAAGAAAAGTGTGGCCAGCAGGCTGAGGGAGGTTATCCTGCCCCTCACCCCTTGGTGAAGCCGCATCTGGAGTACTGTGTCCGGTTCTGGGCTCCCCAGTTCAAGTAAGGACAAGGAACTGCTGGAGAGGGTACAGCAGAGGGCTACGAAGAAGATTAGGGGACTAGAACGTCTCTCCTATGAGGAAAGGCTGAGGGACTTGGGTCTTTTTAGTCTGGAGAAGACTGAGGGGGGGATCTGATCAAGGCCTATAAATACTTAAAGGGTGGGTGTCAAGAGGATGGGGCCACTCTTTTTTTCAGTGGTGCCCAGTGACAGGACAAGAAGTAATGGGCACAAACTTGAACATAGGAAGTTCCATCTAAACATGAGGAGGAGCTTCTTTCCTTTGAGGGTGGCAGAGCACTGGAACAGGCTGCCCAGAGAAGTGGTGGAGTCTCCATCTCTAGAGATAATCAAAACCCGACTGGACATGTTCCTGTGCAACCTGCTCCAGTGTCCCTGCCCATGGCAGGGGGTTGGAACTCGATGATCTCTAAGGTCCCTTCCAACTCTAACCATTCTGTGATTCTGTGATTCCTGTCTGGGTGAAAAAGTATACTGCAACAGTGTGAAGTCATTCTTACAATTTATGAAAGCTGTCAGATCATTTTAAGATCAAAGAGAAAAATGTGATGATTCTACTGTTTTCTTTGGGAAGGTGACAGATTACAACAGTGTGCTCTTTGTGTTTTTAATTTCCTGTGATGTGCCGTTCTTTTCTGGAAATACAAACAGTGCTTCTGAGCAGAAAATTTGTAGAGGTTTATATAAATCTTACAAATTTCTTGTAGTGTATGGAAGATTCAATTTGCTGCAGCTGGGTTTTCAGACTCTATGGAACTGACTTTGAAAATTCAGAGAAAAAATGCTTTTTGTACTCTTGAAGCTGCCAAAGTATATTTGGATTGTATTTTCAAGATTCTTTTCATTAGTCTTGAACTTGAAAATTTTGCATTTAAAAAGAAAACTGCACTGCTACTTCTTAAATCAAATGCTGAGAGAACCTTAATGCAGTTAGGAAAACAAGCTACACTGAAAGTGGCTGAAATGTCAGTCCCACTTCCAGTGTTGTTAGGGAGATGACATTTCCTGGAATTCTCTTCATCTGGGAGAAGGAAGGCAATTTTACTCTGATTTATTTTGCTCTCATGCAACATGTATCTTTGTAGACATGGAAGGCATCATACAATTATGCCATCAAACGTCAATTACCGTGCCAATATCTGGGCATTAAAAGAAGAAAATTGCTCACATGTATTAGTGACTACAGCCTGTGGATCATTACGAGAAGAAATACAACCTGGTGATCTTGTCATAATTGACCAGTTCATTGACAGGTGAGTAAAATTTGTTTTTAATTATGTTCTTAGTTTTGGGGGAGAAAAAAGGGGACAAATGTGGTTAGATCATATAATAACATGTTAAATTAAGTTCTTGTGGAATGAGGTGATAGCCTCAGTTCCTATGGCAAAAAGTAAGATTCATACAAGACGACAAGATAGGAAACAGGAATGAGGTTACAAATTCGACTCTAGCAGACATAGAAGAAATACCAGGCTTTGAGCTGTATCATTCTTTGGGAAGAGTCTTCTGAAGAGAAGGGGTCTCCTGTTCTCAGATGTGGGGGAGGATAAGAGCACAGGCCATTCTAAGAAGAATCCCAAAGGAGATGGAGAGGTGCAGGAAAGCATAGTAGGAGCCGGGTAGGGAAATATATGCAGTAATAACAAGTCTCTACAGAAGAGAGATCAAATGGAACTCAGTGGGAAAAGAGAGGAGGTTGTTTTGAAACAAGGATTGATGCTAACATTTTTTTATTTGCTAAGAATCATAAAGAATTAAATTTTTTTCAAAGTTTGTGTGCTCCAGTTAGTTCTCCCCTCCTTGATTATGTGATATTTAGAAAAATTAAAGCAGACGCGGTGCGGGGGGAGGAGGGAGGGCAAAAGGCTGCATTTAAAGATCACCTACTACACCATGTATTTAAAAAACACAGTGGCACATTTTAAGATCTATATTTATTATTAATATTTATCAGTGTACTATATTTGGAAGTCTTATTTGGGTGTTCCATACAATTTTAAGTGTTTGGAATGGTTTATGCAGCTTCTTTGTGCTTGTGGGGGGCTGCTGGCAATATTTCAGTATCTAAATGACTAAGTAATCTGCAGGAGCAAGCCCCATGTAAACTGCTTCCTGTTATACTAGAGTTGATTTGTGGGTGGAGAGCAGCTGTATTGCTGACAATGGGTTTTTTTGTTATTTTTTTCAAGTCTAAAAGTATTTAGGCTGATCACTTTGTTTATACAGATTAAATCATAATCATCCTTATTCTGCCAGTAGTACTTGGAAATGAGTAATTTTAGTATTGATATTGATGTATCTAGGAAAGATATTAAACATAATTGAGTACATGGTTTGTATGATTGCAAGTAAAGCACCAGTTATATTGACAGCATTATCTTCTAACAGACTCCTAGGTAGATGAGGGGAGCCTAACCATGCAAAGCTGTGAATTGCAAGCCTGGTAAGAAGTAGCCTCTGGCCCAGAAGAAGCAGTTGGAATTATTGCAGAGTTATTGTCTGCTACGGATGAGGGGTGGAAGTATGGAGAAACTAACTCTTGCAGAGGTCAGGCAGAAAGACATTAACAGAGCCAGGAAGTGAACCAGATATGAAATCTGAGATCATCCTTCATACAAAATGTCATTATCAAAATTAGCAATTCATTTTGAAGCTACCTAATCCCCTCACGCAGCTTTAAATTTCCCAGCGTTTGCCATTCTGCATCATAACTTCTGAACCGGAGGGGAAGTAATCAGCTTGGTTAAGTTTTAAGAACATTTCCCTTTCCAACAAAAAAAAAAAAGATAGAACAAATCAGTATATTTATCTGATGTGAAGATGAGTGAGAGGACAGGGATCATTTACATTGCAGCAAAGAAGGCTAATCATATTATTTTGGGCTGCATGAGTGGGGCTGTTTCCAGCAGGTCGAGGGAGGTGATCCTTCTTCCCCTCTGCTCAGCACTGATGAGGCCACACTTGGAATGCTGTGTCCAGTGCTGGGCTCCCCAGTGCAAGAGGGACATGGACATACTGCAAAGAGTCCAGCAATGGACCATGAAGATGCTGAAGGGATTAGAGCATCTCCCCTATGAGGAAAGGCTGAAAGAGCGGGAACTGTTCAGTCTGGAGAACAGCAAGCTCAGGGGGGATCTCATCAAGGTATATAAATACTTGAAGTGAGGGTGCAAAGGAAACGGAGCCAGACTGTGTCCAGTGGTACCCAGCGACAGGACAGGAGGCAGTGGGCACACACTGAAATGCAGGAGGTTCCCTCTGAACATCAGGAAACCCTTTTTCACTGTGAGGCTGACTAAGCACTGGCACAGGTTGCCCAAGAGAAGTGGTGGAGTCTCCATCCTTGGAGATATTCAAAAGCCACCTGGACATGGTCTTGGGCAACCTTTTCTACGTGGCCCCGCTTGAGCAAGGGGGTTGGACCAGATGACCTCAAGATGTCCCTTCTAACCTCAACCATTGTGTGATTCTCTGGTCTGTGTTTTCACTTGGAGTTTATTCAGCTGATCACCAGTAGTAAAGGCATAGCTCATATATGAGCAGTGTTTAATTCGAGGAAGCAAGTTTTCATTTTGATGTAGAAGACTGGAAACTTGTGGAGACTTGTTTCATGGCTTCAGGAAACCAAGAGGCTTCTCACAAAGCCCGTGAGAATGTTTCAGTGCGGAAAACAACATGTAATATGAATTTTAAAATCATTACTGGCTTGCTCTTTAGTTCAGAAAACTGGTAAGTCATAATAGTCTCTTTCATTTGACAATTTGATTTCTGTGATGTCTGTTTCCCTGATGATCTTTGCCGGTGGGTGTAAGACTGCTGGTTCTTTGGAGGTAGGGTCTGCATTTTTGCCTTTCACAGGGATGTATCTGTAAAAGTGATTGCACTATTTATCATAAATCATTATGAAAACAGTGCTGCTGAAGGGAATATATTTTCATGTGACAAAACAGATTAATTGCCCTGCAAAATCTGAAAAAATGCAAATTTCTGAAATACCTTCTAATGAAAGATCAGATCCTGCAAACAAACTACGTCAGCAGACTTGGAAAGAAGGTACTGGTTAAAGCTGCAAAAACAGCCACTTAATTTTCATGAAAGGTGCCCTGGCTTCTATATAGTGATTAACTGATCACAGGCACTACATAGGAAAGAGGCTTGTGTCTAGGTTGGAAGGATTTACTAAAGCTGCCATTAAAATCAGTGCCTTCTAGGTGACCACGTACCTTCTGGTACCTGGGCTCTAGTTCTCAGTAGACATTTGCTGCAATGTGAATGATCCCTATCTCATCATTATTCTCTTTCTAGGTACAAAGCAAGAAAAATGAACAGTGAATGGGAGCAGGAGACGGGCTAGAATTGAGCATAAAGCTGTAGGTAGCAGTTGTAGTTTTTTCCCATTGCGGTCATGCACACTGTGGCATTAATGACAGGATCTCAGTATATGGAGTTGTGTAGGACTTATGTCTAGTTTATGGCATAGGTTTGACATAGGTTTAGTGGGGAACACTGGATAGGTGTGATTGGAACTATATAGCATTTCCAAACTTTTGAGAGCTTAATTCTGTGGATCATTAACGCTCCTAGTAAATGATTTTGTATATAGAGTCTCTGCTTTTTTCATGCTTACATATCAGTGTGTGTATTTAAACAGTAAAAGATACATTTTGTTAAATAAGTACCAAAATATTTACATGGTGTTCTCCCTACTTCCAAATCCAAAAGTAACCACAGGTACTGTTATGGGCTACAACAGTTGTTCTCTTCTTTGAAACACAAAAAAAAGAAAAAAATCTGGAAGAATTTTTTTCTCTTTGGCTCCTGCTAGTTTATTATAGTGCTGTTAGTCAACTGGCTAGATAAGACAGATGAGGGGTTTTTTAATACTTTCTGTTTGGTTTGCTGCTGATGTTTGCTAGGAAAAAAAGACTAAGAAGGTAACTACTTACTTAGATGACTCAGCTCAGTCAGGAAGATGCAGAAAATAGCTTCATGAAAGAAATCCTGTAACAGCTGCCAACTTTATTGTTTGAATTCATTGTGTCACATATACCACTACAATTATTACAGTGTTGTTACACTCTGAAAAATTTTTTGTGGGAGAATTTTTCAGTGTCCCTGAAGAGGCAGAGCATGCTGAGACTCCTTTTTATACAGCAGATGCCAGTGTGAATTTTCATTTTGTTCTTAAATTACTAATAGCTTCTTGATAATTCAACACTACTGGAACACAGGGGAAAGTGATGATGCAAGTGGTAGAGGACTGTTTGTCACAGATGGAAATGATTGGTTTGTTCACTTACTTGAGTTGGATTTTGCTCCCTAGCATCAGTCATAGTCAGCATTGCCAGAAAACCTTGTGTTACTGTGAAGAAATGAAAATGAAGGAACAAAAGCCACCTTACTGTCTGATTAAAAGTGTGGCTTTTTCTGCATATTTGGAACATGTGGGAAATCCATAAGTTTCTACATATGGGAAATACAAACTGTGGGGAAACCTGCAAAATTGCAGTACGTGCAGCTTTGAATCCGAAACAGCGGTAAGGGCAAGGCAGGCATGGCAAAACTGCAACAGTGCAAAGGTTTGATCTATGGGTGCCACTGTCGTCCTCAACTTGATACGCAAGCAGTTATGCATAAAAACATACATGGCTCTTTTCCAGGGAAACAATTCCCTTTTCTCCTGTACTGCCATCCACCATTTGGCACTGAAGCAGCATGAGGGTCTAGTGGGAGTTCTCCACGAAGTCCTACAGAGGTCAGATGGTGTGTTGGGTTGACCTTGGCTGGATGCCCAGGTGCCCACCAAGCCCCTCTATCACTCCCCTCCTCAGCAAGACACAGTGGGGAGAAAATAAGGTGGAAAAATACCTCATGGATCAAGATAAAGGCAGTTTAATGAAGCAAAGGCAAAGGCTGTGTGCAGAAGCAAGGGCAAACAGAAGATTTATTCTCTACTTCGCATCAGCAGGCGATGTTCCGCCGCTTCCTGGGAAGTAGGGCTTCAGTACATGTAGTGGTTGCTCCAAAAGACAAACAATGTAATAACAAATGCCCCCCTTCCCCCTCCTTTCTCTTAGCTTTTATTGCTGAGCAGACATCATGTGGTATGGAATATCCCTTTGTTCAGTTTGGGTTAGATGTTCTGGCTACGCCCCTTCCCAAGATCTTGCCCACCCCCAGCCTACTGGTGAGGGGGAATGTTGGAGAGACAGCCCTGACGCTGTGCGAGCCCTGCTCAGCAGTAGCCAAAGCGCTGGTCCGTTACCAACACCGTTCCAGCTACCAGTGCAAAGTACAGCACTATGAGGGCTGCTGTGGGGAAAATTAACTCCTCCTCACCAGACCCAGTACAGGTGGCCAGCAGGAGCTACGCAGCCCTAGCTCTTACTTAGCTGCTTGCTCGTGGTTATCAGTCCAATGCTTTCAGGTGCTGCTTCTGATCTCCCCCACTGGGAGCATCTCTGTACTTCCCCTTTATGTTGTGCTCGATCCTTCTGGATTGTGCGCTTCTACTACAAGTAGTGTGGCTAGTTTCCAGGCAGGCGCTTGGTGACTTCTTCCTGTTCTAATGTAAACAATCAGGCAATTGTATAACATTCAGTCATTCCCTGTTGTTAAGCAGGCTCGCTGTCCTTCTGGTGGAGGGCATGCGAACTTCTGCACGTTTAAAACTGTGAGATTGAAGAGTCTTTGAAGAGTAGCTGTTGAGTTCCTTATTTCTTGCTTCCTGCTGGCTCCATAAGGAGTCACTCGGGGTACATGCAGAAGGGTCTCGAATCTCCTGTAATGAGAGGAGCCTTAAGCAGGTACTGTCGTTTGCTCTCCGGCTCTTGGTCTCTGTGAGAGTAAGGCAAGGAAAGCATCTGTGATTCTGTAACATTTGTTCTCTCTGCAAGGGATAGAGAGAAACAGTCTTGAGCAGTGGTAAAAATTAGGTGCTGCTGCCCTGTAGCCTGCGGACAGGTGAGTGGGACAGATCAGGATGGCCAGCTTCTGACTTGAGTAGTAGGGCTACAGAAAAGAGGAGAGCCTAAAAGGCTGTACCAGCCATCACTTCATAGATAGCAAGAATCGGAGATTGGTTCAAATCTGCCTTTATTCTTACCCTAAGCCTAGCAATTTACGGACTCATCAGGTCCATATTGAGTAGCTGTGGCCTTTGCAGAGTTGCAGCCTTCTGTGCAGAAGAGAAATTGGTGCTCTCTTGAGTGCAAACACATGCGGTCCATTGCTCAGAGCAGTCATAGGTCTTACTGGTGTTACTTATTCCCATGCAGGTTGTATGTATGGTGCTAAACATGGTAGGACTTCTTTATTGGGCCATGTAGTGATGTGGCCATTCTCTCCTAAGAAGGCAGGGTATCTGAAAGTCATAGATTAATATTGTTACATATGTGATCTTTCCTCAGGGCTTTTCTGAGTAAAAAGGTCTGACTAACATAATCTGAAATACTATAGTGCAGAAAAGGGATTCTGACTTTTCCCATTTCCTGCAATTCTAAGTAATTCATTAGCAGACACTGAAAAAAAGTGTGTAAAATCAGATACATTCTGTTTGCAGTTCTTCAGTATACCATAAAGGAAAAATCAATGTTTCAACCGATGTTAACAACTGTGTCCCGTTTTGTGTATGTTTTTAATGTGCTGATCTTTTTTCTTGGTTAATAATCTCATGCTTAAAGGTACCTTATTGATTCCCTCCCCCCCTTTTTTTTTCAAATCTACTCTAACATGTAACTTGTATTTAAAACCTTCTTTTAAATATTTGCTGGTGATTTGGGTGGGGAGCTGTTGTGAGCAGTATTATCAGCAGAAATTTTGTATCTTAACTGTGGATTGAATTTGGCTGTTGCCTTACTTTTCCTATATATATCCTTTTATATATAAAATATAGAATATATATATTTATATTTATATAAAATATAAAATATATATTTATATATATAATATATATAAAATATTTATATATCCTTTCCTATATATCCTTTTTCCCCTATAAAGTATAATATGTGACACACTAGGAGGAATAAGGCGATGTCTCGAAAGAATCCTGTTTCATAGGGTTTTCACTATCCAGTGGACTGTATTAGCTTGAGGCAGTGCTTTTGAAAGTAAAGAGATAGTGGGGTTTAACAATTCCAGTAGTTGTGAAAGTGGCATGCTGGATGGTAATTCCTGCACGTTTGACAGTTTCCATGCAAGGAAACAGTTTCTCAATTAAAAGAAGTGAGGAAAATGATTCTTCTACTTGCAAGCTTCCAATGCATGTGTGTAATCTTTCTGAGAATATGTAGCCATCCTGTTCCAGGATTTTTTCTGGTTCAATTCACACCTCTTTTGTTCAGGAAGCTGTTCCTATAAATTCCCATCCTTTCAGTATAGGAATGCAATGATATGAACAAGGTCTATTTTGACTAGCTTTGTGGTAATTCAGACTTGATCCCTCCCCTTCCTGAAAGCTTACTGTGTTCTTTTTCCCAAGATTACTTGCCTGACTATTAAACTTAGCTGATTTTTGCAGTATAGTGTGTCTATCTGTGTCATTTAGGAACAAATCAGCAATTCAGTATCTTGTTAACAATAGATTTTCTCTGATTAATTGACAGTGCTTTACTGGAATAATGGTTTTATACTCCTGAGCTTAATTCTGAAAGGTTTGTACAACAGGATTACAGGTAGTCATTAATATGTCATACTGATATTTTGATTCCCTTGAAGGAATGCTGTGGTTTTGGATTTGTGTCAATTTCTTGCCTTTTCTTCTGTTTTTATCTCTGAGCATGTTTTCTGCTTTTCTAGGACAACTAAAAGACACTGTACGTTATACGAGGGGCTACACTCCGCTGTTGCAGGAGTCTGTCATGTTCCAATGGCAGAGCCATTCTGCACCAAAACCAGAGAGGTTAGTGAATTCTGTAATAGTATTTAGAAATGTTATTTATTTTCATGGCATTTGTTCATGATATAGTAGTCTAATTATGCAATCTTGGAATACAGAGGCAATCTGCACCTATTTATTCCTGTTTCTCAGGTATGTCATGTTTTCAAGGAAAAGTGTAACATTGGGAAGGCATGGGAAGTAAAAGATCTTGTGTCTGTAGGAGCTGTCTTCCTAAGGGAGGTATGCCTAAGGGAGGTATGCAGAAGATCTCAGTTAGCAACCTAGATTCCCCCAGCATCTTAACAACAGGACAAAAGACCTTTATTTATCAGCTAACAAGCCAAGAAAGCGACAAAGTGGACAAACCAGGAAGATAGAATTAGTAATTAGTTCCTTTTTGTTCCGAATAAAACTGCAACTATAGTAGAGGCACTCTACATACTTAATACAAATAATTAAATAAATAGTACTTTAGCATTCACAGAAATTACAATATTGCTTTTGTGCATTGTAGCAGTGGGTGCTGGTAGAGAGTCAAGGATTAGTTTGAAGGATGTTAAACATAGAAACAAGCCAAATTACAGTAGCCTTATATTCTTAAATGTTGCTCTTAGTTTTGTCACTTCAAGGTATTCAGGTTTCAAAACCACTTACACTAAGCAGTGTGAAACACTGCTCTGTTTTTCAACACCTTTATAATCTTCTGGGAGTGTATCTGTGATTAAATATGCCACCTTAGCGTATCGTTAGACCTGAGGAAAAGGGAAGGTGAAGATTGAACTGCGCGTTTTGCAGTGTTGTGGAATGCTCTGATCAGGGAGCTATGTTCTGCAGGGGCACAGGAACACCTACGGAGTTAGTGGTATCCATCCAAGAGGCTTGTTCTCTGCGGAGTCAGTTATTACACTGAGCAGCACAAAGTTGAATTGGGAAGCAGGTGTACCCAGAGCATGTATAAATATTTGTACTACTGAGCTATTCTGCTCTTTTCACCAACTCACTTCATTGTCATTATAGGGTATTTTTATTAATTGGCCAGGCACTGTGATTTTGAGCTATCAACCAGCAGGTCCACAGCACTGTTAGTAGAATGATGCTTCAGTGCACTAGGAATCAAGGTGGTTTGCAATTTTAGATCTCATGAGGAAACAAACCACTATGTCTTTTGCCCTTCTTCCATTGAACAGCAAATTATGCAAAATACTTCATGCAACAAGATTTCTTACCAAAGATTGGTTGGCATATGGTTGCTTACTGACTTTGAGCGTGATGTCACGCGACAACAGATAAAAGGAATATAAAAAGTACACTTTCTGAAATGGATTAAAACCAGTGTTATTACTGAAATGTTTGGTAGTACTTCAGACTGTGTCTCTTTCTCAGTTTTTTAAAAAAGGTAAGTAGATACGCATAAGCCATTTCCTGAGGTTGCAGGAAACATATGCCAAGGCTAGTTTTCATTCGATTGTTAAGTAGCTAGAGACAATGTTTTTTGAATATTATATTCTTTGAAAAGCCAACAGAGAAATGCTCCATCTGAAACAGAGAAAAAACATTTAGGTACTTCCCAGTCTTATGTGATCATTATCTCATTAGCCTATGTGTTCTAATCAGCCTAACAGATGTTTTGAAGCACATGTGCGTTTGAGCTCTTAGCAAGGCTGAAAAGGGATACTTTCACTTCATTTGAAAAAAACAGATAAAAGTGACTTAAACTTTTTTCCTGGAACTATCCCTGAAAATTGTTGAGGTCATTTCAGCCCAGTTTATCCTAATTCAGGGGAAATTCATACATAAATGCAATAATAATAAAGCCAAAACTATTAATGTAGTAGACTAATTAAGGAATTTTGCATGAAACTTTATATTATGTATGTGCAAATATGTGAAAATACTCTGGTTTATTTGGTTTATGCTGTAATATTATATATATATTATATTTTATGTTATATATATTATATATACACATATTACATATATGTGTATATATGTATTTTTTATATATATATACTGTAAATTAAATAAGAATTTGAAAGAACTTTATATTTCCTCCGACTGCAGACTTTTGAATGATGTAGGGTGCTTTGGTTATTACTGCCTTCAGAAACTGGGGTTTATGGCAACATCTTAGAGAGTACAGTTGGAACTTTGTAAAGAGTTTCAGGGAAATACTGCTCAACTGTGGCTTAAGTCAAATCACAATTGAAGTTGTCTATTGATTTATTAACAACGTGTAATTAACTGGCAATCAGTGAATCATACATTCAGAATGAATATCAGCAATAAACCACAATATTAGGTGTGGTTAATATTACATTAACTTACAGCATGTTAATAAACACCTACAGATTTGTAGGTGTCCTTCTGTGGCTAATTCCCAGAAGTTCTGTTTTACCCTTACACGCGTATTCGCATAGTCGCACGCACAAATACCCTTCCCCAGCACACATAGGTTACATGCACACCTGCCCTCTCCTGGGCACGCAGGTTTACCTGTTCACAGGCATCTGCAGTGGGAGATGTGGGTGCTTCAGCTCTATGTGTACTTGGGCTGCTCCTCGCAGTCCACTGATCCCACGTGGGCACCCCACAGGTCACAGAGCACCCTCGAGGTATCGCTGCTGGTTGCACCTGTGTATGGCAGGTCCACCAACCAGCAGGAGGGCAGGCTTCTCGCAAGGTTTTGCAGAAAGGCTGCTCCACCTGGCCTGTGTGAAGGTCGTGATGCTGACAAGGCAGCTTCTGGTGGTGTCAGACTAAGTTCTCACTGCTGCTGCGTTATGGTCTTTCCTGTCCTGTCACAGTTCTTCATGCTGCTTTTATACTTCTTTGCAAGCTTTTCTGTTGATGATCATTTTAAACAGATATAATCATAGTTACTTTCCCCTTCCTACTCAGGACAGTTATGGATGTCCTAGTCCTATTTACACATGTTGGTACACTCTTACTCCTACTGTATCAACTGGTGTTGGCCAGACCATTTACGGAGAGTCATGATGGTTCTGCCATATATGAGGTCCTAGTTGGGTCTGTAGAATCTAATGTGAAGTACAGGGTATATGCAAAGTGTACAGCTCAGTCACTGGCATGGGAAAATGTAATAGTAATTTCTCTGCAGATTCCCAGGGTACTCTTTAAAGTATATGCTTGTAAAGTTTTGCTTTCAAAAAGTGAATATCCTGTTACTGTTCTTACCAGCTTAACTCCACCATGTGGTAATATATAGTGCTCAGTGGAGCATTTTCACCATCCTGTGCTCCATGTAAGCATAGCCTAAATATTGTTCTAGTTTCTTAATCTGCATTGAAAACAGTAATACAACTGATACTAACAGAATCAGGTGAGTTCAAGATCATTCCTGTTCGTAGGACTATTAATTTCTCTTGCTGGGTAAAGAAACAGAAGCTGATCTGTGGTTTTGGACAGCTGAAGCCGTATGGAGCTTGACTGCTTTGTATAAAGTTAATTTCTTTTGTATGTAATTTTTTTTGATAGGATGTAAAACTAGTGCACTAGGGGAATTATTTCTTTTTTCCTGATATTTGCGTGTTTTGCAGGTTCTTATTGAGACTGCCAAGAAGCTTGGGCTGCAGTGTCATTCCAAGGGGACAGTCATCACAATTGAAGGCCCACGTTTCAGTTCTCGAGCAGAAAGCTTGATGTTTCGCAGCTGGGGAGCTGATGTTATCAACATGACCACAGTGCCTGAAGTGGTTCTTGCAAAAGAAGCTGGAATGAGTTATGCTAGTATTGCCATGGCAACAGATTATGACTGCTGGAAGGAACATGAAGCAGCAGTGAGTGAAACTTTTTTTCCTCTGGGTCTTGTCCTGAGGGATTTGGGTGAGAACCTGTAGGTTTTGATAAGAGATCACATACTGAACTAAATCTGTTCTTACTTAATCAGTATCAGTGAGCTATTCTGGGTGAACGATTGTGAAAGTAAGAACAGAATCAATTGTTGCTACCTCATTGATTTTTATAAACTTGCCTCACTACTAGCAAACCTTTTGTCTCCTCTTCTCTGAAACAGAAGGCCTTTGTGTACGAAGCTCATCAGCTCTGTGTATGAGCTTGTCTTCCCGTAACTGGTCTGGTGTTTTTTCTTTTGTAGCTCTGTTGAAAATGATGTGTCTGCTTTTGTTCTCCTATTTGTGTAAAATATAATCAGACATACACTCACAGAAGAAAGGTTTTATTGGCTAAAATGATTGTGGCATTTTAAGGCTTCGTCTTTTCATATAGAGATGTACGAGTTAAATGAATTTATTTGAGTATTTAAAATGCATGTCATCCAAATTGAGAGACACCACTCAGTTTTCTTTTATTTCTAGGTTTCAGTGGATAAAGTTTTAAGGACGCTGAAAATGAATGCAGATAAGGCTACTAGCTTACTCCTTACTGCTATACCTCAGATAGGTTCCATGGAATGGACCGACACCTTGCACACCTTGAGAGTAAGTACACACATGAGGCCGATGAGTACTGGGGACAGTGTACACATACATACACATAACTTCTTAGAGTAGATGCTTCAACAAACCAAATCTGTTCAAGGTGGGCAAACAAATTTATTAAGACTCTAACAAGTTTTATGGCAAAGATCTATATTCAGTTTTACAAGAAGTGTTACAAAAGGTAAAAAAAATTAAGGACTTCTATATATGGTTGGTGAAGTGTTATCCTTCATAGCACAGGTAAGATACAAATCTACGTGAGTATCCAAATGAAAAATCTACTCTTTAATATGTAGAAGTCTGTTACAAGATAAGGGTAATAACCCAGTTGAAATTATTAGAATTGTGTTGTCCCACAGGTTGAAGATCCACAGTGCATGAAAAAACAAACATGGAAAAGAAAAGCATTCCAAAATATATTGCTGAGGGAATTTTTAGGCAGGATTTTTCTTAGATGAGAGTTTATTTGCATGTTTTACATCACCTCTATTTCACAGGTATGCTTGATTCGTTTCTGGCTGGAGCACAGAGGGAAAGAACAGATATAGTTTGGATGTCTATCCAACTTCTCAACAAGCTTTTTGTGACAAATAGGCATTTCCAAGAGTACAGGAGCATGAAGTGTGAGAGGAGGTGAGGATCACATTAAGATAGTGTGAGAGACAGGGAAAGAGAATTGGAATGTGAAAGACAAAAA
>KZ505676.1:1185562-1201340 GCA_002844005.1 Limosa lapponica baueri
GCTGTTCTGTTGCTTTCCCTTGCATGACTGTCTTGCTTCTTCATCAGGAGTGAAAGAGCAGGTGACTGGAAAGAGCTGGCACAAAGTTTCCAGGGTTCACCTTTAACGAACACTAACCCTTCTTTCCCTTAAGCATCTGCTACTGCCAGGTATCAGTGATGAATATTGAGATAGTTTCACTTCGGCTTGGCAATTCTTATGTGTTTATGCTCTTTGCTGATAGGAGCTGGTTTGAGTGATAGTATACTGGGAAAGGGAGTTGATCTGAAGGCATTAGAAGAACTGGAAACAGGAATGAGGTAATGGCAGTGGGACTTGAGATTTTATGTCAGGAGAGTAATAGTCACAATTGTCTCTGATTTAGCACAACCAAGTACTCACAACCAAGTGACAGGATAGTCTGAGGTTTTGGAGGCTTCCTCTGATTTTACTTTGGAAGGTCAGGAAAGGCTAAAAATCTTTCCGTTTGAAGCATTAAATGGTGGTAAGGTATATGAAAGATTACTCCTAGGCTTCTGTGGTAGTGAATAAGGAAAGAAGCAATTATGCCATACAGCAGAGAAATAAATATGTGCCTCTGTACTAGTGCGTGGTTGAACCATAAAGATTTCTTTAAAAGACTGTTCTCTGTAGATGTGTTCTTCTGTATATTTTAATCTGGGAATTGGTCAGATGGTGGGGTTTTTTGAACTGATCTTTTTTGGAGGCACCTTTTCCTAGAGCTCAAAGGCTCTTGCATGCCCTGTGGTAACGTGGTAAGGAACGCAGACGAGAAGGGAGCTGAGCAAGACTGCAGCTGGAACTCTGCGATCAATGACAATGTAAAGCCATGCCAGCCTGCATCCAGGCCACAGCTGGGCATGGCAAATGGGCGTTTGCCAGTGTCTGGTGTTTGGGGAAGCACGTGAAACCATAAAGCTCTACAAGGACACAACTTTTCCTTTCTGGGCTCTGTTATCTGGCTGCTCTGACTGGAGGAACTTCGCCAGGCAGGAGAAAGTATGCTGCCAGTCTGTTTGCCCAGCTGCATTTATCTGTCTCCTCCCATGGAGGTATGCATCCCACCCACACATATGCGGTAGTGTCATCTCTGAATCTCACAGTAGTCTTTAGGAAACCCTGGACTATTGAAGCAAAAATGTTGAAGGGCTGGTTTTCTGCTGAAGGATAGGCTGCCTGCCATCTGTTCCTTTTCATGTGTCTTTTCATCTGAGATATGCCAGTGCGTTTAGATGTAGTTTGAATGTTACTATTTTTTAACTGCCTGAGATATTTTTAGGCCAGTATTGTCCTGGCTCTGTTGCTCTAAAAAGAGATAATTCTCCAGGCTCAGGTTACATTAACTTGAAAAAAAAAGTTTGGAGCAAACTTTTCTGCAGGCATAGCATCTTCCTTCTTGTCATTTTGAGGCGTGGCCAGGGTACAAAGCCCTTAGTCTTTCAGGACAGGGTATAACCACATTTTATTTATGTCATAGATCAGGAAACACAGATGATGCTGTTGATCATAGCGGTCTGAGTGATTTCTGGCTGGTGTCAGGGAAATTTCTGGATAGAATGAGACAACCATGGATGATGTAGAGCTGGATCTCCTGTTCACTGAGAAGAGTTGTTTAATGAGGTGATAATCACTGTCAGTTTTTGCTGTAATGCTCATGAAATAGCGATGTTCAGCATCCTCTGGGGAGCAAGGAAGGCAAGTAGCAGAGGACAGATGCTGGGGTTCAGGTGAGCATACTTGGGTTTAACCAGTGAAGTATTAGGTATCATCTCATGGGAGGAAGATCTGAAAGGGCAAGGAGCTCCAGAAAGCTGGAAGGACTTTAAGGACAGCATTCTCCAAGCACAGGAGTGGTCCACAGAAAAAGCAGTCAGGCGACTCACGTGACTGAACAGGAAATGGCTCCAGTGCAAAAATGCAGCATTCAAGGACTGGAAGCAGGGACAAGCTACAAAGAAGGAATCCAGAAGCAAGAGCAGGCATGTAGGGGCGGTTTCAAGTTTGGCTGTAATTGACAGTAGGACATCACAAGCAACAAGAACTTCAGCCACTGCATTGGTATCAAAAGCTGATCGAGTAAAAGATGAGCTCATTGCTGAATGAAGTAAAAGAATCAGTGACAGCAATTTCAAAAGGGAACCAATATAGTAGATTTTTTTTTTTATCTTTGTTAGGAAAAGTATTGGCAAGAGAGGAAAAACTGTCTTGTTGAAAAGAATTTTAACTCATTACAAGTGGGAACTGAGCTCTGTATCTTTATTACAGTAAGGTTTGATACCTTGAGGATCAGGAGACAACCTGTACTGGGATAATAAAAGGAATGTCATGTTAGAATTGATTTTTCTTAAAGCATTGGTATAAGAAAATCAGCTTGTGGTAAGGTATCAGAGCTTCTGTGAATGCTGCTCAGATAAACTTCTGGACTCTGTGAGGATATTAACTGCCTTTTTTGAACTTCTGTACTAGCCTATGTGAAACAATATTTGTCAGACCTCTGATATAAGAAATAATGTTGTACTTTGATAGGCAATCTGTGGTAAGTGAATACTGTGGGATAGTTTAGATTGGGCGACGTATCTATAGATGTGTTTCAGTACCCTTCATCATTGGCGTACTTGGACTTCAATATGTTTGGGAGCTAACAAGTTTAAGGGCATAAAGGTTAACATTTTTCAGTCATTTTTTCTAGTCTGTCACAAACAAACTAACATTTATAATTTATGTGTGTAGAGCTGATCTTGTAAATATGCTTGAGTCATTTTCTCCCTCAAAAAATATCTCAAGTCAAATCAGTGAACATACTTGTGTGACTAGAGTGAATTGGCTCAGGTGAATAAGGTGAACGGGGAAAATTCATCAAGGCTTCACATCATCTGTAGTTGCAGTGGTCTTCGTATTGTCCTTGCAGGCTGAGGACCTCTTAAGAAAGCTGGGATTGAAGTGTTTCTCAGGCCCTACCCTTGAATGTGGCTGATGTCAAAGTTGCCTATCCCTCCATAACATGAGTATCAGCCAGTGCACCTTTCAAGAAAGATTTCTATTTTTGATAGGTGTTCTTCAGAATTGATGAAGAAACATGTAGAAATCACTTTTATTTAAGGAACTTCATTTTCAGAGCATTATGATTATATTTGTGAAGAACTTGCTATCAATGTGGTGCATGTAAGCCAGTATGCTAGCCTTAAAAAGGAAAAGCAGGCTGCACAATTTTTCATTTGTAAGTTGTAAGCCTAAAAGTCCTTAATTTAGTGTTTCTGCAGTACAATTGTGTGGCGGGTTGACCCTGCCTAGATGCCAGGTGCCCCCAAAGCCACTGTATCGCTGCCTCTCCTCAGCTGGGCAGGGGGAGAAAAATAAGACAAAAGGCTTGTGGGTCAAGATAAGGACAGGGAGATCCTCAGCAATTACTGTCATGGGCAAAACAGACTTGACTCAGGGAAATTAATTCAATTTATTGCGAAGCAAATCAGAGCAAGATAATGAGAAAGTTTTAAAATCTTAAAAAACACTTTCCCCCACTCCCCCCTTTTTCTGGGGCTCAGCTTCATTCCTGAGTTCTCTGCCTCTTCCCCACAAGTGGCGCAGGGGGACAGGGAGTGGGGGTTGCAGTCAGTTCATCACACATTGTCTCTGCCACTCCTTCCTCCTTATTCTCTTTCCCTGCTCCAGCGTGGGCTTCCTCTCATGGGAGGCAGTCCTCTGTGAATTTCTCAAACGTGAGTTCTTCCCACGGGCTGCAGTTCTTCATGGACTGCTCCAGCATGGGTCCTTCCATGGGGTCGCAGCTTCTGCCAGGAGCCTGCTCCAGTGCAGGCTTTCCACAGGATCAGAGCCTTCTTCAGGGTATCCACCTGCTCCAGTATGGAGGCCTCCACAGGTTGCAGGTGGACATCTGCTCCACCGCCTGGAGCACCTTCTCCCCCTCCTTCACTGACCTTGGTGTCTGCAGAGTTGTTGCTCTCACATAGTCTCACTCCTCTTTCTGGCTGCAGTTGCTGTTACACAGGTTTTTTTTCCACCTTCTTAAATATGTTCTCACAGAGGCACTACCACCATCACTGATGGGCTTGACCTTTGCCAGCAGTGGGTCTGTCTTGGAGCTGGCTGGCGGCGGCTCTACTGGACATGGGGGAGGCTCCTAGCAGCTTCTCACAGAGGCCGCCCCTGTAGGCCCCCTGCTACCAAAACCTTGCTACACAAACCCAATACAGATTGTTGTTCTCAGTACCAGTAAGTCTGTTACATAGTTCTAAAAAGTTGTCATGAGAAGTTGTTGAACTGTTGTAGGGTATATGCCCTCCCTGTAATTCTTTGAACACTTGTGGTGTTGGACGAAGTTGGAGATAGTGTGCACATGGAAAGAGTTACACCTGTTTGTAATCCAAATAGAAGCTGTGTCATTTGCCTTTACATTGAAAAGAAATTCTGCTCTGCATTGGCAGAGGAAGCATTCATCTACTTTGGCTTTTTATTTCAGACAACAGTGCAGTGTTCGGTCATCCTGCCAAAGCAGTAACCACCTGGATGGGCCTTGAAGTTTGGGCGCTTACAAGGAAGAAAGGATCATTTTTGAACTTCCAGAGATTATAACATCCTCAAAAATTGTTGCAAGCATAAAAGAATGGAGTAAGCATTGACCAAGTATAACGTATAAGGCAGCTTTTTGTAATCTTTATCATGCTTGATAGTGTATAGGATGACTAAAATTAGATTTTGAGTATGTTTTAAACTTGGAATAGCTTTACTGTCAAGCTGGGTCAGACAGTGGCCGAAGAAAAAGGTCAGTAGTGAGTTGTCATCCTCTATTCAGTGATACCGTTTAGGTGATGAAAGAAAGGAAAGGCTAGGTAATACTCTGTTGCAGTTTCATAAAATAAGATCTAAGAAAGCAGATTAACAGGTATGCTGTTAGCTTTGCTGTTTCTGCCTCTCATCTTTTCCTTCAACAAAGGAAGGCAAATGGTTACATTTCACTTCAGATAATTTCAAAATAAAGTTATACTATTTTTATACATTATCCATATTTTTTATTTCAGTGGGGTTTTTTTTTAAAAAAAACTGTTTTTTGTTTATGTGCTAGAAGACATGGTTTAGTAATTTTTGGTTCTTTCATAGCAGCAGCTGTGTAATGAATTAATGTCCTTATTTTTAAAAATTTATGTAATGCCTAAGCCAAATTTGTGCCTGAAAGTGTACTTACGTGACTTACAGAACTGTACAGAAAAGTCCTGTGTTCAGAACACTGCCAGTGTTCTGAACACTGTGCTGGCCTTTTGCTGCTTTGTTGGTCTGAAGAACTCTGAGTTTAGTTGGTGTTTTAAGTGATGAACATACTTGAGTGCTTTGAATGTATACATTTCATTTTTTAATACAGTTTGACTTCAATAAAATAATCTGCTGTTTCTTGTCTAGTAAATAAAATGAATGAAACCTATGCTTCTCCAAACTGTCTGGAAACTGTGGGGGTTTTATTTACTTCTAGTCATTAGTGAGTAAATTTTGTTTGTCTGACAATGACTTTTGCCATTCACGGAACAGGCTGGTGGTGATACCTTGTAAACACCACTTTTAGAAAATATTGTGCTGCTTCGAACTGCAGGTTCTAAGTCCCTGAAAAAACAGGGATTACTGAGACAAAAGTAAATCAGAATGCTGTCTGAGCCAAGCAAGGGAAAGATAAGAAACATGAAAGCTACACATTCTCACAGTAATGTAAAAAAAAAAGTAAAACAAAAATCCAAAGGACAATAAAAAGGAAGCAGCATCCTGCTGCGAAAGCCTTTAGATTTGGACATATCTTCCCTAGCAGAACCCGTACAGGTGCTTTTCAGATACTGGGAAAAAATAGTTTAACCAACTTCCCACGTTTTGGGTGTTTTTTTAAAGAACTTAGATTGCGGGAACAAGAGCCTGAGGCTTGACAAGAAGGGGGCTACAGATCCACCATGTCTTTTACTACCTTTAATATCTAGCCAAATCAGATGGATGACCTTAAAAATGGTTTTCATTGTTGTTATCTTTGCCGTCCTAGACAGTTCTAGTGAAATGGATTGGAGCCATGAAATTCATATTTGGATGTTCCAAGAGAAAGTTGTATCTGGGTTTCCATTTTCAATCCCCCTTGGTTTTGGCTTTTTTTTTTTTTTTTCACATGCCTTAGTGAATTACAAAGATAATTGTTGTGTTAATTTTCCTTTTTTTCCTTTTTTATGTCACAGGGCAGTATGCCACAGAGCAAGTCCATAGTTAGTGTTTTTTCTTACACATTGCTGTTAAAAATTCTTCATCCTCGTATGCAAGGCTAGATGATAACGCTAGGTAGGGCTGGAGTATTGGCTTGGATGCCCTCATCCAAAGAGTTACAGTCAATAGCTCAATGTCCAAATGGAAACCAGTAGCAAGTGGTGTCCCTCAGGAGCCTGTACTGGGACCAATGCTATGTAATATCGTCATCAATAATACAAGGTAATGGGATTGAGTTTGCAGGTGACACCAAGCTGAGTGGTGTGGTTGACACACCTGAGGGACAGGATGCCATCCAAAGGGACCTGGACAAGCTTGAGAAGTGGGCCGATGTGAACCTCATGAGGTTCAACAAGGCCAAGTGCAATGTCCTGCACCTGGATCAGGGCAACCCCAGGGCATCAAGACAGTCTGGGGAATGAAGGGAGGGAGAGCAGCCCTGAGGGGAAGGGCTTGAGGGTGTTTGTTTTGATGAGCAGGTCAAGAGAGGTGATTCTGCCCCTCTACTGTGCTCTGGTGAGACCCCACCTGGAGTACTGTGTCCAGCTCTGGAGCCCTCAGCACAGGAAGGACATGGACCTGTTGGGGAGGGTCTAGAGGAGGGCCACAAAGATGACAAAAGGGCTGGAGCACCTCTCTTGTAAGGACAGGCTGAGAGAGTTCAACACAGGTACTTAAATAGGGAGCACCAAAGCAAATGAAGCATCTTCTCTGTGAGCAAATGGCATGTCTTGTGTGGGATTAGTTAGAACCATGGAAAGCCTGGTGAAGTATTAGCTAATGGAATTTAACCTTACATTTTTCAAGCCTGCTTCTCATTCTCCAGTGGAATTCTCCTAAACTCACTGGCTGATTTGTGTGGCTTGGATGCTTTCAAGGCTTTTGGGGGAAAGAGATCACCCCTAGAGCTAAAGAACAGGCCAGTCTCTCGTGCTCCTGCGCAGGCTTTGCCTTGGTGGAATAGAGAAATGCAGCTGGGAAACAGTGGGTATGTTAGAAATAAATGCTGAAAGCCTAATTTTCTTCCCCGTGTATGCAGAGGGGAGGCTGCATGGAAGTGGGTGATTGTAAACAGCACAGAGGCACGAAGCAGGAGGCGTGCCAGTATTGGCCAAGGACTGGGAAATACGGAATCAGTAGCCAGTCGATTCCTGGTAAAATATTCTGCTGGGCCCCAAAGCAAATGGCACAGCCTGCAACTGCATGAAATGCCCAGATCCACGCAGACCACAAGCAGAAGTGCCTCTACAGAGTAAGTTCAACATGCAAATAACGAATGCAAGAGGAAGACATACACCCACTCGCAGGAGCTTTTGTCCAGCTGTCCCTGCGGTGGCATTCGTTAGGAGTTCTGCTTCATCTCGGCGCGCATGTCTCAGGCAGCAGATCTCCTTCAGCTTTAACTGAAGAGACTTGTGGATCTGGGCTTGGCAGCATTCAGACCCAAACAGCCCTGGTCTATATTCCAAGCCAGCAGCCCACACTTACTGTATCACAAGCATTTGCTCTCTCTGACTGTGGAGATGCAGTTGTGTCTCCTGTCCTGCCTCTCACTGACTGATTGGATGTTGTATTTTGCTTACCCCGGCTATCCAAGACTTTCAAAGTCCTTTTCTCTTTGAGAGCTCCATTTATTTTGCTCAGAGCATCCTCCGGTGTGTGTGTGTGTTAGCACATACTGGTGCCAAGGCAATATTGCAGGTTCAAACATGGCACAAACTAGACCGTGAGGCAGATTTACCCTTTTTCTCCCGCTTCTGTTTCCTCTTAAATCACTCTGTGCAGCATAACGTTGATCTGTCACGTCTTGCTAACGTGACACTGCCCACTCATATCTCATTTTCACTTAGCTGACGCTTCGTGCTGTTTCACGTTAACATCATCCAAAGCATCTCTCAGCACAGGTGGCATGTGACATCAGAATTTAGTTGTTATATTAGTATTCAAAACACACCCGAGAGCAGTTGGGGTTCCCGGAACTGTAACCAGTAAGTGAGTATCTTGTTTATTGAAACCAGCTGAGTATCAGTAAGGGGAGAAATTAATTCAGGAGGTGCTCAGCACTGGGCGGGATCTGCCCTCTGCGACGGAAACTCTGGCTTAACTGTTTTAACGACTGCTTCCTCTCCCCACTGTCATTGCAGTACTGACTGAAGCAGGACAGTGCAAAAGAGTTGGAATTAACATTTAGTTGCTCTTTTGCAAAAGTTTGCAATTGTTTATTTAGGGAATTGTCAAGTTCTCCACCACCTGTGCGATGAATTGGCTTTGGCAATTTGTGGTGCAAAACCATGCGTGACTGGACATATTTGGAAATATATTTTCAGTCTGAACATCAGGGTGTCATAGAGGAGGCCCATCTCCGTGGATTTAGGAGATTACAAAGATTCCCATCTAGAATTACTCACAGGTATTGTTGGGATTTTTTCACCTCCCTACACTGCATCTGGTGTGCTGATGTGGCTGATGTTCCCCCTCTCTCCTACTCCTCCCTGCTGCTTGATTTTGTTGTGGCTGCAATGCATGTCAAACTCCTCTTTAGGTTTCATCAGTTCACAGAACCAGAAAAAATAAAAAAAAAGAAAAAAAAAAAAAAAGAGGTAGTCCCTTTCCCAAAATGGAACAGCTTCCACCATATTAGCAAGTTAAAGCAGGTCATGAAGGAGTGCAATGTGGCATCAGCACAGTGGGGCTGCACAGCTGGCAGAGGGGCAGAAGGAAAGGGCTTTTCCTTACAGCACCTGTGAAAAATGAGGTCTGCCAGTTGCTCCAGAACTACATTCCAAAAGAAAAGCAATTTAGTTTTCAGCAGTCTTGAACTCATTCTGGAATTGACCCTATTTCTATGGAGGAAACTTTAGGCTGAAAAAAAATCAAACTTTGGATTGTCTGTTTTCTACTAATTCTTGTAAATGAACAATGAAGTCATTGTTCAATAGCCTAACATACAACTGGCCATCTGGATCTTCTGATCTTTGTTAAAATGTATGGGAGAAAATAACACTAGTTTGGTGTTTTTATGAAAGAGAGTAAATAGATTCTGTGTAGGTAAGAAAGCCCACACTGGACTCAGTATCAGTATTTTCTGTTGCCTTTCGATTTTATTCTCATGACACCAAGCAGTAAAGAATAACATTATTGCTGTTGTGATTACCACTGAATAAATAACCTGCTTCCAGAAACTTTTAGGCTATGAATCTTCTGACTCAGTCTTCTACTCAGGGCAGAGCAAGATTAATGCCTTATGGTCTCAGTAACAATAACAGAACACAGAATGATTTAAATTCATGTGGAATAAATCTGAGTGGAATCCAGAAGTTTCTCCATTTTATTTAATTAACGTCATCTATTTTTTCCATGACTATGTAAACTGGGATTTTCTAGAAATTTTTGTTGACTGACATAGAATGTGAAAATAACTTCAGCATATAATTTTGTGAAACGGGTTGCTGGACTGGTGCGTTTGCAGGATGTTCTTTTTGGATACATAGACCTCTCAGTGATTTCAAACATACCACCTTAGGGCAGGCATTCCTCATGGAATCAGGCTTATTCTGTGCAGTATTTAGCACAAAATTATTTAACTTGACATTTGGTGAAACAGTTTACCTTGCTACCGGTGAGCAGAACTGCATGAACCTTTACTTTTACCGAAGGAGCACATATGCAAATGAAGTACGTTCATAAATTGTGACAGCTTGTGTGCTTCTATACAGCTGTAGAAAAGAAATGGGCGATGCAAACCTGTAGAATAGCTTGATGCCCCCCCAGCGTTGAATAGCATTGCTTAAGAGAACAATATGAGTTTAAAAAAACAGTGGTTTCTATGTACACTTTGAAAAGAGAAAAAAAAAGTGAAGTTTGGGCATAATGTTCAATCCCCAGATTTAGCAGCGTATGGAACCAAGACTAATGCCTGCAGTAAGTGAAACTTATCTTAGAGGACACATGAAGTCTGTCCAGTTGTTTGGTTTCCTACAGTATGGTTCCTTTAGCACAAGAAGGAAGATGTTTGATCTCATGGAAATCTTTTCATTTGACCTTAGAATCTGTGTTTTATTAATTAGTGCTTCATAGAAAGTAGCTTTTGTATGGGCTTTTGTCCACTGCGTAAGAAGGTTCTGAAATATGTTTTATTTGTATTCATATCATGGTCAAACATTTATAATCATTCTTTCATATCTGCCTGAAAATAAGCCAGCCCTTAGGCTGCTTGGGGCCAAAGGTGAAAATAGGCGTAAAAAAAAAACCTTGAACAGTGTTCAAATGCTTGATCTCTGGAGGCAAGGAATGCCCTCTCTACCATAATTTGCACCAAACAGGTTCTGCTGTCTAATTGTAAGTGCCACTGCTCATCAGCCATGTGCATTGGATGTCTGCAGGAATGAGCTTTTTTTAAGAAGCCACATGAAACGATTGACCCAGGTTGGCATGGGGTGGAGTAGAGGTAAATGTTCATTGCGCATCCTGTCAGGCTTCCACAGACTCTGCCATGTTTGTTTCCCTTTTGTCCAGGCACCTCTTCTTTGAGCTGGACCTGCCTCTTTTCTCCTTGTTCTGGACACCCTGTGCCTCTGCCTCATCCTCCCAGCTCTCAACATGCCTGTTTTCTTACCTTTTTACCCAGTCAGTGCTGTCAACCACCAGCACGACGTAGAGAAAAATATGATTATCTTGGGATTTTCCCCACCTTGGGGATCAAACTAACTCTAATGTCCTAGAGTCACCTCTTCACGTAGCAATACCTTTGTTCAGAAATCACATGTAGGCTGCTTCCTGAGAAGTGTGACTACATCAATGGCAGCGTGAGCTACTTAGTTCGGTGGTAAGAAAGTAGGATATTTCTAATGGCATGACCTCTGCTGATGGTGTGAGTTGAACTCTAAATGTCTTGTCCCCTTGGTCCTTTGTGGAAACCTTCGCCCTGGTTGCACAGTCCCTGGCTGGAGCAGTAGGTGCAAACAGGACTTCTCATAGCATGAGACTCAGACTAGACCACTAGTCCTGAGCTTACGCTCCCTACCAAGAGCAATGCTTGGTCTAGTGGCAAACACCTGGCTACCTTTCTGTGAGGCAACCTGAAGCCTCTAGTTGCCAAGGTTCTTGGTTTTCAACTCCAAAGGACTCCTCTCATTTCACTGTCCCTTCTTGAGCTTTCTGCAGCAGAGAAACACTTTCTTAGCAGGTGTTTCTACCAAAAGCATGCAGGTACTTATAAGTACATGGTAACAAAGAGAGTGAAATGTGGAGAAATTTGTCCTCTGGCCTCTTTTCCACAGAGAAAAAGTTGTGTTCTGTCTTAATGCCTTTTCACACAGGATCTTAAAGTATTCCTGCCTCTTTTTTCTGTAAGTTTGGAAAAAAAGGGGGGAAAAAAAGAAAAGAAAAAAAAAAAAAGAAAAAAATTGTGAATTATTTTAGTGAGTGTCAGATTAGGACTGATTGAGACCTGATTTTAAAAAAAATAATAATCTAGAACCATTAGGTGTATCATCCCTCATCTGTACTGCTGGTAGTGATTGCCCCACCAGAGCTCTTGTAAGATATGAGTTTCTCCAGCACCAGGTCCTGTGGCTTACCTGTCTCATCTTCAAATTCGTTGCTTTCTTCTATGAGGGCTCTGAGCATTTCCATTTTCCTCCTGAGATTCATAGTGCTTGAGGCTTATTTTCTATGGAAATAGGCAGTCAGGTTAATGTATTTCCACAGCTTTGCCCCAAGCGGAAATATATCACACAGTTATAATTTAGCAGCAATTCAAAATTTATTAATGACTTCAGGTAGATCAAGAGGTTACGTTTTAGCAGCACTTAATCATTAGCCAATTTAAGGATTTACAAGATGATTTAGAAAAATAATTGAACAGTGACTTAATTGCAGATTTGAGAATGGCAAGGCTCACACTAACTTACTATAAGGTATCCCAAATATACACCTGTGAGCACAAACACACAAACACCACTTGAGGGGTCACACCCACACCCAAGTTTTTAACTGCTAGGATCAAAGGTCCCTTTGCAACATGCAAACTCCGATGAGCCAATGGGTGTCCCTTTTACATGCATACAGACAAATATTTGGATCCTGTACAGTGTGAGAACACCTACACTCATAAGAGCTAATCCGTATATAGAGAGGTGGATGAAAGAGAGAGTCTGGGCTCTAGTTAAAATTTCCCTCTTCGCGTTTGGAGTAAATAATCACAATGCATCGTCATTCCTCGGCGGGCAACAACTGAGGCTCAAGGAGGGATGACTTGCCCTGGCCTTTCAATCCTGGAGGTGTTTGCCTGAACCATGTCCCAACTCAGTGGAGATGTTGGCCACAGCCCACTGTGGTCCAGGGGGGGCTCAAAGGGTCCCACTAGAATCACTTTGATAATTGACTTTCACCAGGTATTTTTCCACTCTGGCCCAGTTTGGACAATGGGGTACTCTGGTACTTTCCATCAGTTAAGCAAGTCCAGAACTTGCTAGATCTTGCTAGAGTTCTGCTATCACCCCCCTTTGGGCCATGATCCAGGTACAGATGTACTAGGCTGTCAGGTGTTGGTTGATTGTCATTACCATTTCCAAGCAATAGGGGAAGCAGGAGCAAGGCGCCTTAAGGGAGTGCCTTAACACTTTCACAATTCGTGTCTGACTTCTCCTAAATTGGTATGTGGTCCAGGGATGTGGAATCGCACCAAGCACCGAGTGGCCAAAAGGGGGGGCAGCAGTGGTGGTGTTGCACTGCCACACCCAGGCAAGGACAGGTGATGACTTTCTTTCCTAAAATGCTTTTTTTCACTTCTGTGAAGCTTTCAAGACTGTGAACAAAATATTCAAAGCCTATGGACCCTTGGAGAAAATAAACTTTGGTAAATGTAGGTGAATTGAAAGTGGATGATGCCCGTTGGCTTGGGAGTCACGTTGTCAAGGACTAAATTTCCAGAACGTGTTAACAGAAAACATTTTGTTTTTCTAAGTGCCATTACACCTGAGGGTATTTTTATTTCAAAAAAATAAAAGCTTGACAGTAAACACCACAATGGAAAGTATCTAGTCAAATTATTTAGGTGGTGGCCTTCACATACAATTGAAGGGTGCTTTGTAACACATAGTGCTGCTGGATCCGTGTCCAAAGAGTGAACATTTACAACAGAAAGGAAAGCAGCAGAGAGCGGCTACTTCAGTGCGGTGAACCTATCATTTTAAAGACTTTTTATAGAGACACAGAAGTTGAGAATATTTTTTTACGGAGGTCGGGCTGGGTACTTGGAAGGAAAACCTTCCTCTGTGCTTTCCGAAGCAGTGCAAATTCTTCCTTTCCTTCCCTCTTCATGGAGGCAGCAGTACAGAGAAAAGTTGTTCAGCCCGGTGAACGCCTTGTCCTTTCCGTCGCACAACCGCACTTAACACCCTGCCTCCGAAAATCACCTTGCCTAACTCCGTCCCAAAAAAACTCGTCATCCTCTCCTCTTCAGATGACTTTCGCGAGGAAGTTTTGGGCTTCGTCAGCTCCGAGTCCAAAGGCCCCGGGAAAGTCACGCCCTTTCGTCACGGCTTTCCGGGGTGGGGAGAGGCTGCGTGGAAACCCCGTGGACATCCCGGTGTGGACGCCGCTCCGCCAGACCTGTTTCTGAAGGGAATCCCCTGGCCCTCCTTCCCGCGGGGAAGGGGGCTGCTTCGATGAGCGGCCTGCGGGCAGCGGGGGCCGTGGAAGGCGGTGGTGGATGCTCCGCGCCCCGCCGCGCCGTCCGCGGTCCGCCGGCAGCGAGGACGGGTGGGACGGACACTCACCTGCCCTCGGGCCCGGCCATCCGAGACTGAGCTGGGCTGCATGCAAGCCGTGGGGAGAAAAAGAAAAACGCATTCTCTCCATCCGCCCTGCCCCCGCCCCAGACCTATTTGCTGACCCCGCTCCCGCCGAACGCCTTCTGGGGAGAG
Organism: Limosa lapponica baueri; assembly: GCA_002844005.1. Classification (NCBI taxonomy): domain Eukaryota; kingdom Metazoa; phylum Chordata; class Aves; order Charadriiformes; family Scolopacidae; genus Limosa; species Limosa lapponica. Next base: position 1,199,734 of record KZ505676.1, read on the forward strand.
GCTCGCTCTCGATTTGCCCCCCAAAGAGCTAGGAAATAACTTTTTTTTTTGAGGGGAGATTTCCACCCCACCCTCTCCCACCCCACCGTCCCCACCCCCTTTTCTATTTCAAAGACATGAGAGGCAGAAAGCCGTTCCCTGGTAAACCAGAGGCGAAGGGACGGGACGTTGGAGCGCGTCTTCTGGCCTCGCCACCCCTACCCTGAGCACAAAACCGCCAGCGTATCTGCGGGAATCGGGAAAAAAAAAAATAACCTTCAAGCATAGCATGCCTTATTCTGTCTGCAGTGTGTGCATGCCATCGGTATTTTAGCAGGAAAAGGAAAAAAAAAAAATCCGCTTTTAAAGAGGTCGTTGAGTCATCGCAAAGGTACTAAATGCAGTGGAGCAGCAGAGCAGCTGTAAGGGTTGTTTTAAACAAGGAAATTAACGAGTTTCATGGGTGCTGTTAACTCGAGTATGTATGTGGCGATTAATGCACACCCATATATAAGCCCTGTGTATTCCACCTGAGCGAACGTGTCGTGTGTACGTGCGCGCGTTTATGCACAGACACAGAAAGTGTAAGCGACGAACGGAGTCGAGATAAATAACACCGCCCGACACCGAGTAAGTGCTGCATACAGGACCGTTTAATAGTTGAACACAAGAAGGATTCTGGGGGGTTTTAAGCCAACCTCTTTGATAATTTGCCGTCGAATAACGAGAGGCATTTCGTCGCACATCAGTGGTAGGAACAGCGGGCAGACGATGGAAATCGCACAGGAAAAACAGAGATAATGCGTGTGAAGAGATACAGATTTATAACCAAGCTCAGTCATTTGTTTTTGTTTCCAAATATCTGGTTTGGAGACCCGGCAAGCTCTTTTAAAAATAGTAAGCTCGTTGGCCAGATCTTCTGAATCAACGGGGGTGCCTCCAAATGTTAAAACTACGCAGTAACTAAACGACTCCCGATTGATTTCTCACATGGATAGCCTTCCCTGTGGAAACTATACAAAATATTTCCAGTAGTTCCCAAATTGTAGTCTCGATCAGCGTTAAATATTTTAAGACTTTCCAGGTTGGGCGGGGTGATGAGGGGAGACGATTTGAAGATTAATTAAATTTTTAGACGGGATGGCTAAGGTGTTTACTATCTCCGAGGGCTATATAAAAGAATCTCCAGCTATCACTAAAACGCAGAGCCCTCCAGGATTGTGCGATAATGAATAAAATCAGTACCGCCGTGAATAAGACAAATATCTGATGGAGATGGAGGCAGTGGCTTGCAGGGCAGTGAGGGAGCCGCTACGGGAAGCGGGGCGTTCTCGCTTCTCCAGAGCGCATCAACTTAAAAATAAACGGTGCGGGGGAAACGACGAGAATTTCCCCCTCGGAGCACTGGAGAATTGCATGCTGCTTTGTCCTCCGCCCACCGGGGGACCAGGAGCGCTCCCCGCGGCCGCGTTTCGCTTCTTTCCGCTTTTCTTAGAAATCGGTCAGCATGCGTCGCCTGGCAGGAGGAGGACACGAAGTGCTCGGGGTGCGCGAGAGGGGGACAGAAGGAAGACTCTCCCCAGCAGGCGGGCGGCCGGGAGGAGAGGAGAGGGGACCTATCTAAGGGG
>KZ505676.1:1218910-1231648 GCA_002844005.1 Limosa lapponica baueri
TCCCTCTTTTTTCATTCAGGTAGGCTGACAACGCTGCTTCTGGAGGTTCACAAGTGGAAGCGACCTGGTTCCTCGCCGTGGCACTCTGTGGACTTTGATACGTGGGACGTGTGGGGCACACGGGCTCTTTCGCTCGCTCTCCTGGGAAGCCTGCAATCCTACTTCTGCTCCGTATCGCCATTCTCTGCTTTTTAATCCCTTGCCAGCCGTGCTGCCCACTTGTTTACCCGCGCCTCTAACTATCACGCGTTATCAAAACAATGAAATTACTTGCTCGGCCTAATACTTTAGAAAGGCACAGCTGTACTAGCAAGAAAGCTCCCTGTTTTCAGTACCAAATGGTGCACGCAGTTTCCAACAGCAGCAAACAGAAGAATGCTAACTGGTGTGGCCAGTGAAGACTGTGCATGTGAAGGTTAAGTTTGTGGTTTTATTTGCAACGCTTGCCACGTTCCTATAATCAAATCAGCCTAGTGCCAAATTCTGCTTCTTCACTAGCATTGGCTACTATTTCTGTGCTCAGATACGTAGAAATGAGTGGAGTTCCACTCATGATAAAGAGCTTCTTGATATAAATAGTTGCTGCTGGTTACATAATTGAGTATTTACACACGAGCTGGTGACTTCCTAGCATTCTGGTTTTGTTGGTTGCTTTTTGTTTGGTTGGTCTTTTTTTTCTCTCCTTTTCTTTCCTCTTTCTTTACTAATGAATTTGCAATTCAAGCCCTGGGTGCCATAAAAATGAGAAAGTAAAGATACTTCAGACCTCTGTAGTAAAGGAAAGGAAAGAAGAGGAAGAATTAAATCTACATATCCCGGGATGTAGACCACTATATAGCGGAAACACCCAAGTAGTGAAAGGTACAGTTAAGTCTTAAAAAGACTGCAAGCTAATTTTGACAGCAGCTGGAGTAAATAGTAATATTGCAGAATCAGTTCAGCAGAGTTCAGCATTCATACTGATCCTGATTCTCAGCTCCAGGACAGCCATGCACTAGTGATAGAAAAACAGTTCTGATGTGGCTTTGGTGCCAATGATATATCCATGAGGTTCACAAAACCAGTCCATGTCTACTGGAAGTCTGCGAAAGTTTTAAGCAGGGCATGTTATTTTAAAAAACAAAAAGCATGAAAATCATGTCTAAAGAAAGATAGGCTTTCTACCTATTTATCTCATTTGTTACTCCAAGGCTATGTGGTAAACAAGACAATCAAATGCCAAAATATTCCTTCACACTGCTTTCACACTGCTTTCAGAAGAGGCTGGCATTTCTTAGCAAACCTCAAGAAGTAACACTGTCAAACACACATGAATGATAAAATAAGGAGTCCTTCCTGATTTTTCCTGCAGTTCAGAAAAAGACACACCACACTATTAGGAAAAGCAGACTGCCTTCACGAAGACTGCCCTCATGAGGGCTGCCTTTACAAATTCACAAATGCACATTCTCCCGACCAAGAACTGAAAACCCACTCATGAGAGAAAAGAAGGTATTTCAGGTGAAAACTGCTTGCTTTGGAGCTGGAATCTCAGACAGTGTTTTCCTTTTGCTCTGGCTGAAGGACAGTTTCACTGTCCGGTTGATGATAACTTGAAAGAAGCTGTTACACAGTTGGAAGTGACTTCTTCCTATTTCAAAGTTAATCACGCAAGGGTAAGTTGTACAATCATGACTTTAAACCAACCATTTAGGGAGGCATCACGCCTTTCATAACTGTATCACAAATGTGTGCTGCAGGCCTATTAAATATGCATATAGCCATTGACAAAATGCCAGATAAATACAAATCACTTAGCAAGCAGGTAGACCTTACAAGCACTGCAATGATACTGATGTCTACAGTCAAAAGGAAAAAAGAGAAATGTCAAGAGATTCAGGAAGGTAATTGTTAGTATGCATAACGTGTAATCAGCTCAATATTACTCAAAAGCAGCTTACCACAAAGGAAAATGTTACTCACAGCAGATTTTCTTAGTTTTCACTGATTTGACTCCAGAGAAATTGAAGTTCTTCCAGAACATTGTTTTGCAATTAGACCAAACAACTCAGTGCCACAATGAAATGGAATTTGGTACAGGTTAAAGAGCTTTGGATTTTGAAAAAGCTGTCAATATAATTTTTTTTTTGTAGAATAATCTTAATGTATCATCTTCTGATAAAGTAGGTGCAGGTGTTACCAAGAATCCCCATTGTCAGTTATATTACTGCTTTCACTGGGGAGAATAGACATTGTTGACTCCTGCAGGAAATCACCAGGGACGTCAGTCAAGAATAAAGGAATATCACAGGATAATAGGAATATTTGGGCATACAGTGGTATGGATTTGAAAACAAAACAAAATCATACAAATAAATGAATCTGGCAGAAAAGTTTTAAAATCCTCAAGCTGGGTAATAACACAACTGGAACTTTGGGCTTCCAGTTTCCAAAAAATATCAGTTGATCACAGGTCAGCTCTCCTACCGACTGCACCTCACAGTAGTTATGTGCCAGCTCTGCTCCCCTCAAAAACTAATTGCCTTATATTAGTATCATAGATATAAAATATATTATGGATATTGCCTATATCAGGGAGACTTAACCTTAGCAGCTGAGAATCTGGCTTTGTGATAAAGTCTGTTTCTTCCTCAATTTCTTCTGCTTGGTCTGGCGGGAAACTAGGATAGTTATCTCTGGGCAGGAAAAAAAAGTTATTGGCAGGTTTGCCACAGATCTGTTTTCTTCCAGCTAACACCCTTTAGGGAGTTATGTTTGGAGTAGGAGGTTCTGTTCTTCCTTCAGCTGGGTCTCTTTCTTTGGGACGGGGGAAGATGGACTGCACTGGTGACCTAACATTCCTTGTCTGGATCAAGACCAATATAAAAATAAATGAGAACAGAAAAACATGCTGGTTTTGGGTCTCTTTCAAGTGGAAGTATAAGCATTAACTCAAATTTAGTTGTCTCTCTTTTTAATTATATTGACACTATTTTGGAAGTGGACTTTCTCTTTTTTATCCAGTGGTTCTTTGTGTATTCTTCCAAACAATGTGGGCATGAGCACTACAAAACACTGCTTAGACACACTTCTGGCAATTTTATGGCTATTTGCCAAGCTGTGTTTGAAATGAACTTTCTATCTTATTGAAGATGTAAGCATTACTAATTCAGTGAGAGAGACCTTGAAACTTGCTTCTGTGGTTGGTTACCACGTTGGGTATGACATTTTTTTCCTTGGGGCTTTTTGACAAAGTATTCTCCCAGAATAGCTGAATCAGTGGTCGAGGAAGCACTCAACTCCAGAAAACAAACCAGTGACTTGCCTATGTCAGAGAGCTGTAAGCTACTGAAATACAAGCAGATGCTAGTGGACTATCTCCTCTGTAAGCTATCCATGATTTTCTTATTTGAGATTTAGTTTTGTTCCACCAGAAAGAGTTTACTGATCCATAGATGGCCCAATGATTTGAGTCTGTGGTGTGTACTATGGAAATGATGATAAACCACAAGATCATAACATGCGGTGTCTAGATCTAGGTTTTCGATATTATTTTTTAATTTTATATTTTAGATTATTAGACATTTTAGATTTCATATCCAAAGGTTTAGCTGACTACAGAGAAAAACATGAATGCAGAATCTAGGCACGTTCCCCAGTTCACAAAGTCTAGCACAGCCCCAGCTTGCTTTTGTGGCATCTGTGTAGCAAAATGACTTGGAATCTCAGTAATAATTCTCATGTCCCCACCACTTAACTGCACAGTGCTGAGCAAATCACTTTGTCTCTTTGGCTCTCGTACACATGTAAGGATGGTGCTCACAGGCCTGTGGGACAGCAGGAGAAAGACTAGTGGATTTGAGATACGTTTTCAGTATAGAAAGTTAAATGGTAAAATCTACTGTGCACCCTGTTGATGGGCTTTGCCATTCTGCAGTTGCAGGGAACTGTCGTCTTCGGAGCGTCTGTCATGACGTGCTTCAGAGTGAGTCATGCAAAATGCTGTCTGAGAGCTAAGCAGTGCTTAACGTGTCAGGCAGATGTCAGGCATCTTCCACCATCAATGACTGTGTTACTGAATTCCATAAAATTCACAATGAGCAGGTCTTTAATTAAACAATTACTCCAGTCCTCAAGTGTATGTACACGGATTTATACTGTTAATGACAAGTCTTCTGCTTAAGCTGAGATGCATCTATCAGACTGAAATGAAGAATCAGTCACATTGTGCTAGTTTTTTCTATTTTGATCAAGAGTGCAGTGGTCAAGTTTAGCTGTTAAAAGCTGCTGACTTTCTCACTACAGTTTAGCTGCATATAAAGACATGCTGAGAATCTGGATGTTCAACTTCATCTTGTAGTAAATCATCCTTATCTATTGCTCTATCTCCACAGGAAACAGAAAGATTTCCTAGTTATAGTCAACTCTCAAGGATGCGAATTGTTCCAAACCGGGTTGGGGGCATGGAGGTGGTGCCATTTAGTGCATTATTTCAACATACAGAAATATTGGAATATGAAGTTTTGATTTACCTGAGGCTATGGACATCAAGGACTAATTACTTCTTTTCCATTTTTATTCAGACCTCTTGTCAGCTTTGACAGACTGCAGTGCGCTTGGCTAGCTGAGTTGTGGATGTTTCTGGATTTTTCACTCAGCAGCTGTGCCCGTCCTACACAGAGGGGAGGTCAAGACATTTTTTAAAGCTGTCCTGCAAAGAATTTGTATTAAATTAGTTTTGATTTGCTTTTGTAAAAGCCAGAAAGTTTTAAGAAAAAGAAAAGCATCGGGAGTTCTCTTTCCCTCTAGCCCATTCTGCTTTGCACTAATTTTCATCATGAAGATTAGTTGTTAGGAATACCAAACCGTATCTTCCCAAGCTGGCTGTCAGTCTACTGAGGACATGAGAAGTCTGTATGCTGTTAGTCCAGCTATTGCAAAGCCCAAGCCACAAGTCACCATATAAAACGCTTTAAATTATCACACTATAACCCCCAAACATTTTGGTGATTTTTAGCTTGCCTGTTAATTGTATCAGTTCTTGGGGTCATATTTTCAAACCTGTTGGAAAAAGCTAAGGTCTTTCTTTTACCTAATCCCATAAGCCTGGAAACTGGGGCTACCAAAAGAGCAGGAAACAGGATAATGTCACTCTCCAGAATGGCCACACCAAAGTTTTTAAAAATTCATCAGAATGATGAAGCAGTGGTTTGACTCTAACCACAACATTCTTTCTCCAGAGCATTCATTAAATGCTAGAAGTAAGTGTTTAGCTGAAAACTTGAATAATATTTTCAATTCCTCAAGCAGTTTCTTTCCAAGTGTTGAACTTTCAAATCCTTGCCTCTTGACATGTCATAATTTCCTCCATTATCTAGGCTTCATACAACTCACAAGAAGCTCAACATGAGCCAGCAATGTGTGCTCACAGCCCAGAAAGCCAATTACATCCTGGGCTGCATCACAAGAAGCGTGGCCAGCAGGTCCAGGGAGGTGATTCTGCCCCTCTACTCTGCTCTGCTGAGACCCCACCTGGAGTACTGTGTGCAGCTCTGGCGTCCTCAGCACAAGAAGGACATGGACCTGTTGGAACGAGTCCAGCAGAGGGCCACGAAGATGATCAGAGTGCTGGAGCACCTCTCCTATGAGGACAGGCTGGAGAGTTGGGGTTGTTCAGCCTTGAGAAGAGAAGGTTGTGGGGAGATCTTATAGCAGCCTTCCAGTATCTGAAAGGTGTCTACAAGAAAGTCAGATAGGGACTTTTTACAAGGGCATGTAATGATAGGACAAGGGGTAATGGCTTCAAACTGGAAGAGGGTCAATTTAGATTAAATATCAGGAAGGAATTTTTCTTTATGAGGATGGTGAGACACTGGAACAGGTTGCCCAAAGAAGCTGTTGATGCCCCATCCCTGGAGGTGCTCAGGGAGCACCCTGAGCCCCTGGAGGCTGGGTGGGGCTTTGAGCAACCTGGTCTCGTGGGAGGTGTCCCTGCCCATGGCAGGGAGGTTGGAACTCGATGATCTTTAACGTCCCTTCCAACCCAAACCATTCTATGATTCCAAAGAAAAGGAGGTGTGCACTCCTAGTGTCTTTTAAACATCCAAAATAAGTCTGCCACTTGCTTTGTCTTTTGCTATTTGTCATCCAAAGCTCTTCTGCAATAGCTAGATTGCAGAAACATGGAGAGACAGCTGATGTCTGAGGCTTTGGTCAAACCCTACTGTTAGGTAGGCAGAAGCTTAGGTGTCTGTGCTGCAGAAGGGATGGAGAAAAAGCATAGGTTGAAGTTTTAGTTTCTGTCTAGCTTGCCTTCCACTTTTGAACATGGGCTATTTTCCTTTTTCTTTCTTAATAAATTTATTAAAAAGTGTGTATTATAGCTGCAGGGTATGCTGCCAAAACTGACAGCAGGCAGCTCTAGAGGCAGAGCGAAGGGCTGAGGGATGAGTTTTGAGTCTGAGCTTGAATTGAGGCCAAAACTGTGGGGCAGAGGAATGTAGTAGACCTGACTGAAGGCATTCAGTATTTCTGTATGACTGATGATCGGATGTTGTTTGGTGTTCGGGTTCCTTTACTATCCTGCAGTTTTTATACACAGTAGCCCACCCTATAAGACCCAGTAAAATGTTGAGCACATATTATGTGTGCAGTATCTGCCCATGCAACAAGTGCTCTGTAGAGTTCATACTGACTGCTGAAATGCTAATTCTGGGCGAATCAGGTACTGGTAAGCCTTCTATACATTTCTCAGACAAGATTTAGTCTCTCTTTGTGCTCCACTTTGGGTTTACTGATGTTTCTGGCTCATGCCTTGTATATCCTTTCTACAGTTTTGGACACAGTCAAATGCCTTGTCTTATTGCCTTTTCTGTTTAAATAATTTCAGGCGATACTTGCGATTAGGTCTGTAGATGCAGCTGATAGTGGAAATTAATATCTCCCACAGTAAAACAAAACTAATCAGGCAATCAAATCTGTTGTCACATGTATACAGATGTTTTAATCCTCAGTGACAAAGGTTTTTATACAAGAATCTGTAAATCCAAAATTCAGTTATAAAAACACTTTTATTGTTCTTAGCTGTCATAATTATGGATAAGCAAGGAGACACCATGGTCAGGAAAGACCTGCCTTGATATGTTATAGTTTCTAAAAGCCCATGACCTTGTACTTAAGATATACTGGGTTTATTTTTAACATGAGAACACAGATGCTTTCTCTAAATAGAATAATGAAAGAGATTTGCCTTGCAATTTATCAAAGGGCCAGTGAAATCTCAGTAGATGGAAAAATAAGTGTTTTACCAAATATTTTAAGACAAGCTCAGCAAAATCGGAGTATATTGACATAAAATGTTTTAAAATAACTTCAAATTTATAATTGGGCAATGCTGGAATTCTTGTGAATTAAATAATGTGTATATGATCTCATCAAGCAGAATGGGATATCATATAATACATGTATCGCTTAGGTGGTTTTAAGCAATAAAGAGATGGTATGGTTTAGGATGAAACTGTTTCTACCTGAGGAGATCTCTGCTGTCTGTAATTTATCCTTTTATTGTTAGACTAGATAAGCTCTTAATGTTTCTATCAATAAAATTTCACTTTGGCAGATTTCTTTTAATTTAAATTTTTATTTTATTTTAGTGGTAAAGCATGTTAAACTTGTGTCACATTGCATTTTAAACTTATTATGTATGCAGTGTTTCCTACAAAAGCTTTGATAAGACAACTTATCAAAGAACAATCCTGTTTAGAAATGTGGGTTTGAGTCATCTTTCTTTATCAACAAGTATAGTCTTCTCACAGTGGAAGAGGCACTGTGACTCTGGAGATCCTATCTGAGGGGTGAAAACAGACTCTTCACTGATTGCAACTTTATGATACCCTCTTAAAAATAGAATTACCTGACTAGTTGTGTTTCTCATGTTGCTATATTACAATATGCCTCTTCAGATTCCATTTAGCTTGGTTAGATATAGTCATTCCTCTATAGCACCACTCCCTTTAGTAAAATTAATCTCTCTAAAGCTGCTTTTCCTGGCTGTAAGACACAGAGGGTGCTCAAAGTGGGGAAAGGACGATAGGTTTGGCACTCCGCATGGGTGCGCGTGGTATTTTCTGTGAACAAAAGCAGCTTAGAATGATTTGTGATACTGAACAACCAGTTAGTGGCATCCTGTTTAGGGGCAGGGATAGCTTCTGATTCCCTCATTACCCTCCTGCAGAGGCCGAGCAGCCAGCAGAAGCAGCTGCTGTGTGTGGAGTGAGGATACAGGTACTCTGCTGCTTTTGCTGCACCTGCTGATGCTGCAGCACAAGCTGCCGTGTGCACTACGAGGAGTTATCACACGCTGCTCTGGGGTTTTTTTGGGAACGGCCTATGGTGGCTGCTATCAAGCACATTTGGGCATGTGTTTGTTTTCAAGTTACATATTCACGAAAGAAGTAATTGCCTAGGAAACACAGGTGTTTCGCTTTCTGTTGCCTCCAGAATGGCACTGTGCCCACCTGTCGTAGCACATTAGTTGCCATTCCGAGAGTCCCAGACACCCCTAACCACTGTGCAGTCCTCTATAAAACTGTACGTACTTACTTCCAGGTTTTATTTAGGAATGAAATGTGATTGGAAATAGTTGCTTCAATTGAAAAAAAATCTCCAAAAGTCTTTACTTGCAACAAGGGAAAACTGATTTTTTGCCTCTTTTCTTTCTTTTTTTCTTTTTTCTTTCAGTAACTGATTGCTGTTGCGTTCAATACATCTTCCAGACTACGTGCAATCTTGCAATGATCCTTAACATACTAATTAAGCACATCTGCATGATCACACCCCACACTCTGGCTGCCTCCTTTAAAGTCTAACATTTTGCAGATCAGAAGCCTTTCTTCTGTTACTCCTGTAGCCAAATTTTATTATTTGAGGTGCAGATCCCTGTCTGAAACCTCACTGAGGAATGACAGAGTTTCTGCAGCTGGCAGCACAGCCTCTATTCAAAATTGACCATTAATATCAGATCCTGAGCCTGCTTGTCATGTCTTCTTTCATCGTGTTGGCAGCAGCTCTCCTGGTTGGACTCCAAAGCAGTGACTGTACCTAAGAGAGAGGTAGAGAGACAGAAAAGAGAGACAGAAAATCCTGGGTATAGAAGCGTGCCAGCTGCTGCAGCTGGTGGAGAGCTGGACTCCCAAGTGCTTAGTGTGGGTTGGTAACATTTTCAGGTGCCTACAGTGCATACCAGGCATGTGATTTCCTCCACATGCCTTGGATGTAGTTTCTCTGTCTATTCAGTTGAGCAGGGAGGGTTTCTGGCGAGGAAAGTTTCATTTGTTTTTGAAAGCAAATTTTAAAAGATAAAAAAATGCACGGAAACTGGAGAATCTTGGAAGACTTGGAGAATGCTCCTTATCATTTTTAATTTATCTTTTTTCATCTTCTGGCTGTATTCATATCTATGTGGCACATGTTGTGTCATGACCTGGGGCCATCCTAGGTTTGTATGTTATTAATGAAACCTGTGGTGTTGGCTAGAGATGAAAGAAAAGTAGAGCATCGCTAGTGTAGAGCCCTGGACGAATAAGGCCCTTAACAATAAATATAATATGGCTCTTTGCTTATTTGTTTTTCCCTTCCCCTGAAAGCATTTTTTAACGGCTTGTGTTGAAGCGTCAGGAGTAAGAACCAGGACCTTCAAACGCCGAGGTAAGAGCACAGCGAGGAAGTGGTTAACAGGACCACTGCAAGACCGCAGGTCACAGTAGTGGAGAAATGGGATGTGTGGTGAACGTGCCCTTCATGTGCGGGCAATGCCTGCAAGCAATGAGATACCACTTTTCATATGAGTAGCAGGTGGACGGAGGTCATACCTGTGACAGATGTAACCCCTGACCACGCAGGACGCAAAACCGGATCAGGCAGGGGCAGCACACGCAGAGGTGTGTGGCACACTCCAGCCCCAGCAGGCATGACTCCAGCTTTTGGGGCTGATGGTACCCCTCTCCACGGCTGCGGCAGACTGCTCTGGGGCAGAACTGGGCTTTTCTGTACTTCCCACACAGTTGCTCTCTTCGAATATCCATATTTTTTTTTTTTTTCTTCTGTACATCTGACTTTGTTTAACAGTTCCTCCAGTTTCCACCAGCTCCCACAGGTTTCAAAGCGAACGGCATTTTTTTTTTTCAAGAGCGTTCTGCTCGGTGATGACTTTTACTCTTTGTGCTCATCACTTTTATCAGGAGTGGCAAACGCGGTGCCCCCATCTCCCACCCGCCGCCCATGCCGAGCCCCCGTGGAGCCCCCACAGCCCCGCTCCCTGTCGGGGCAGCGGTATTTATTATTTATTTATTTATTTATTTATTTTAATTGCAAAAACCGGTAGAAAAGCTGCCAAATGCAATGCCGGAGGCGGGTGCCCGCGTCGGTGTGAGTTGTCGGAGGGGTACGTGTGCCACCTAGAGGAACCGCGGCCGTTTTGGGAGGCGGGGGGGTGTGTGTGCCGGGGGGTGAGCGGACACGGGGACGACGACGACGACAAAGCGGGGACGCTCCGCGCTGCGCTCCGCAATCCCATCGCCCGCCGCCGCCGGGCGTGGAACAATCTGGAATGACGGCCTAAGTTTGATGCCTGTGGGGGGGATCTGCAAAAAAACCCCAAAAAACCGAACCCCAACACCCAGCAATGATTGATTTCCTGTAGGAAATCTCAGTAGACGGTGTGCTGTGCCTCTGTGTTTGCAAAGCTTTTGCATATCCCTGCAAAAGAGGCTGAGAACACTGTACTCTTTTCTATTCCAGTAAAAGAGATAATGCCTTTGTTTGCATATTTTAGCAGTCCTGACATTTGTTAATGCTGTCTAATTCCTAAGGCACAGAAAGAAACAGCTCCGACCTGGCAAAAACAGAATTCATCCTTCCCTCTTGCTAGAACCTTCAGTTTTAATTTGTGTCTCCCTGTTTTTTGAACCTTGCATGATCTGATGCTTCTGGCATGTACCAGCTTTACATCAGCTGACAGAAAGTTCAGAAGATCTCCCGTTCAGGATGAGGCCACACAGGGAGGAGTAGGTGGAAATGAGAGTTGTTGCTGTGAGGAGTGGGAAATGTAAGATAATGGAAGAGAGGAGAAAACAGGATGAAAAGGGAAGAATGGGAATTAGAAATGCAGAACAGCAAATGCTAGGAAAAGAGCGGCAAAAGCGAAGAAAATCACAGAGTAATTATGGTTGCTTTTTATTCCTGCAGCATTATCTTTGTAGAACAGCTTCCCCAAGAGAAGACAGCTGTGATGGATGTTGGTCATGTAGTTCCTTGTAGTATGTCTTATTTTATTAAGACACAAAGCAACTCCTGGATCAGGGTCACAGGCATCCAGATGGTCTCTTACAAAAATTCTGGTTTACCATAATAGGACCTTGCTCACAAAGAACTGACCTCAGAGCAGGACTGATTTCAGTGCGCACATTTAATTTGTTCTCTCAAATTTCTGTTTGCAGTGCTCACTTTTACCATGCCTGTCTGTTTGTGAAATTGGGAAAGCAGGGACACCTTTGTCTAATTCAAACTAATGGTTGCTTGTGAGAGTGTTAGCAGCTTAGGAGCAAGAGGCAGAGCCTCATAACCTCATTCCCTGATGCCCAGATCTTGCAAAGTAGCAGAAAAACTGTGCCCCAGATTTGGATCCTTTCTTTTCCATTCACTGTAGTTCTGGTACTGAGATTCTGGGGGATGGCTAAACTTTATTTTGCATAAATAGATAGAGCCCAAGTGTGGTTATACAACCCATGCCATGAATACCTGTTCAAGTAGGACCTACGCTGGCTTGGAGATGATTCCCCATGGAGTCATCTGCACAGTTTCTTGTGGGTAAGACACCCTCAACTATTTGCAGGCATGAATCTTCAAGCGTTGCTGGAACCACGAAGCGGGGCTTCAGTGCAGCAGCCATTGCTTGGCAAGGTTAGCTCCCTGGTTTCAGATCATGCATTTGTTTTAGTGAGCTGACCTAGTTAAACAGTCCCATCACTGTTCCTGGGCCCTAGGTTCAAGCTGAAGGAGCTGAGGGGAAGTTACATTTTGTTAATTAGAGGTCTAATAAGCACTGGCTTCTTGGAGACATGTACAGGCTGAAGCATAGTGAAATACACTGTGGTTGCTGCTGCAAAATGTGCAGACAGTGACGTAAGACCAACTTGTCACATTTGCTAACTTCACCCTGATTTTGTTGCACTGAAAGGTGCTGAAGCCTCATTTGAAGATTTCCAAATAGAAGCTATAGTGACTCAGTGGCTTTAAAGAACTAAAAATTTTCCCCTAAGCTCACAATATAAATTGGAATAACACTTAATAAAAAATATACTTTGTCCACATTTTGAAACCTTTCAAGACTTCTCTGATAAGTGACTAATATTAGGGGATGACTAACCAGGGTCACAGTATATCTGACATGGCTTTTTTCAATGACCTCATCTGATGACATCAGCCTCGCACACAAGGGCCTCACTCACAGGAGAGTCTATGACATCTATTAACTGTTTGACAGCATGGGATCTCCAAGTGTTTACTGCAAATGAGAAACCAATGAACAACAATTAATAGGAAGTACTTTGCCCTGTAGGCACTTGCTCACTGGCAGAAGCTGACGAAGGTGCAAACACAGTGGGGTAAGCTCAGATAGCAACTTGTGGCTTGTCTCCTCCTCCATGATACTGTCTAAAATGTGTAAATCTGATGAAGCTTCCCTGTATGTGGAAGAGGAAC
>KZ505676.1:1232589-1256645 GCA_002844005.1 Limosa lapponica baueri
ATTCTGTGATTCTGTGAGGTCGTTGTCCACTGAGGTTGGCCAGAGCTGTGGCTGATCGGTACCACCCTGCGCAGCAGCAGAAGGATCTGTGTCTGGGGTGTTGCACAGCAAAGAGCAAATGCTGGGCCTTTGTGCTTGCAAAAGCAGGTACCTCATGGCAGCACCAGGCACTTCGGGGGGTCCCTGCACAAGATCAGGGGCCATACACAGCCACACTGGCACTGCCTTTGGGCTGCCTTGGCTGGTTATTGAAGTCAGGGTGAAAGTGCTTTCAATTGCTAAGTGCTCAGTGTTATGCTGCTGCAAATTCATCCGTTCCTGTACCCACATTAGCTAAAAATTACATGAGAGCATGTACACACAGCAGTGGTGCCTCCCTGTCGCCTCCCTGTCCACAGCATAGAGTATGTAACAAAACTCATTAGCCTCTTGTGTTGTGTGCAGAGGAGAAGTAATGTTCATCCTGGGAGCCTGATACGGTTTTGTATATACTGTATCTATTTAATTACTTTCTTTTTATTTTATTATTAATATTTCATTAAAGTTGTTTAGTTACTTCTAAACTTGTAAGTTTCTTTATCTCTGCTCCTCCTCTCCTTGGAGCAAGAGGTGGGGGGGGAGAGCATCTGTCATCTCGTAATTGCCCAATCAGGCCTAAACCACAGCAAGAGAAGTAATGTTCAGCTACGCACTGCAGAGAAGAAGAAAAATACAGACTGCCCAGTATAATGAGGTGACAGATTCACTTCTTAGGTGAGAATAGAGGATAAATTCACTTCTTAGAAGATGAAGGGTGAAGTCATGAATAAGGGAGGCATAAGCAGATGAGGAGGTGGCTCTAACCTTGCATTCCCTCCCAGCACCTTTGAGTCAGATGCCTTAGTTGAGGAAATCGTTGTTGCGTAAGGTTAACATGAAAAATGAGATACTGGGGGGAGTCCTTTTCTCTTTTTAACATACAGAAGGTTTCCCACCCAGGGAAATGTGGTTCTTCTGCTAACCCATCATGGGTCTCGCATCAGTAGGCAGAGTTTTCGATTGAGTCACTTTGATGCTAGATCTTCCTGGTGAGGAGACAGTTTTGATACCGGTCAGTTGATTTCATTAGTTCCAAGCAGACTCCTGGGGGATGTCATGGAATTCTGCAGATCTCGAACGACTGATCTTTAAAAAAAGACTCACAGGCAAACGCCATGAAGAACCAACGCTATAAAGCAGTTGTATCCATATAGATATTGTCACCTAACTTTCTATTCTGAGAAAGAACATGAAAACGTGATATGGACAATAACATTTACTTACCCCTAGTTGGCCCTCTCTAGCAACATGGGGCGGTTTAAAAGTGATTAAGCATTTAAAAAAAAAAAAAGCGTTGTGCATCAAATACCAAACTTAATACTGTACACAGTGAATCTGTAAACTGTGACTAAAGGCAAAACATTTTTAAAATGCCTCTGATAATGAAAAGATTTATTGTAAAATATGTCTTAAATGGCTTGAACAAAATGCTCATTGTGTGTCTGCAAAATGGCTTTATTCAGCAGTCATTCTTGGATTTAGCCCTTGGTGGGGTTCAGATGCAGGAGGAGCAAAGGATTTGACAGCAGGGGAGCTGGAATCTGTAACAAACACCTTTTTAATTTAGGGAATAACAGTGATGTGATTTGGTATGGGAGAGCTGAATTTGATTATTTTTTTCTAAGCGCCTGGAGCTACCACAACATGTGCTGATATTCTCATAAAAATGTCTTTAGTGTGCAAGATGTTGAGGTCAGATACTGTACACCACAAAATTGCGTGGCAGGTTCCACCTCTAGATTCGAGAGCTCTCTTCTTGTCAGGTGGTCGCACAACACTTGGGTGTTGTCTTCTCTCTTTCTATCAGTGGTTATATCCTACTGTGTTTCCTCACTCTTTGCTGACTTGTACACTCAGGGCTTCTGCAAAAACAGGCCTCGTGAGTACTCAGAAGAGCGCCCAAATTCACCAGCTGCTTTTGGAAACTTGCACGTACGGATTTTCCTCCTGATTCCCCAGCATGAAACTCTCTCTCACTTTTGCTCATTTGTGCTCTGTAAAACACCCCAAAACAAAGAACTGTAAAATTTGTCAAAATAAGTCAAGAAAGAAGATGCTTCTTGCATGCTTGCTTTGAAAGCAATCAGTTCACTTCAGAAAAAATGCATGTTTCTGAAAAATATATTGCCTTTTTCCTTTTTTAAAGCTTTCTTCTTATACAGTCTTTTTCTGAAAGTATGTGTTTTTCTCTCACTTAAAACTTCTTATCCTTCTTCCTTTTGCTGTTATTGTTTAATTTTGTGGGATGTTTGGTAGGAGAGGATAGTTGGACGTTGGAAAGAGAGGAAATTAAAAAACTAGAAACCAGATTATACATCCAATTAGCACTACAAAATGGGCTGGAATAACAAGTTTTGTCTCTTCTCTCCAGAGAAACAACTTTATTAACTGCTGTGAAAATCTCCCAGTTCCACTTAAACCCTATGTTTTTCCACTCCTTTTAGATGTACTGATAGCACAGTCAGTATCCTTAGAATCTGCACTACTCAGTGGACAGATGACAACATGGCTTGGGCCAGAAATACCTTCTCCTCCCTTTGGCTTGCTCTGAAGAGAAGAGTGCTACTTTTTTTTTTTTTTGGCAGCTTATCTCCCTTACTGGCTCCTGTACCCATATCAGAGTGACGGGAATTAGTACCTCTTCTTGTCTCTGTGGGCAGCTGGGCTTGCAATCACAGCTGAGTAAATACTGTGACAATCTTCTTCTGTATGACAAATTTTGGTGTATCTGCATGCCAAGGAAAATTAGTCACGGTGGTGAGAAAAACGTGTTAAGGCTGGGCTTATGTACGAGGTAGAAGCTGCTGTGTTGCTGCAGAACACCACACAGACCCCCAGTTGCTGTGAACTGTGGTGGACATTAACACAGACCTAAGCTAACAGGCCCTAGTTATGGATCCAGCCTACTGTTTCCCACCTAAAGGTTTTATCGATTGCCCGCTAATGGATAAAGTGCCTGCATAAAGATGCTGCAGAGCCTACATTTCAATTTCTGTGTTTATTTTGCCTGAAGTGCCATTTGTACATTTCTACATGTCTGAAAAGGCAGCTTGAATAGAACAAGAAGAAATCTTCATAGGCAATATAGAGCATAGGGGCTTAGGTCATTGTTACTCGTGGGTCATTCTGCTTGATTTTGCCATAAAAGGAGATAGTAATTAGATAATAATGAAACAAAGTCCACCAGTTATTGGTTGAAGTCCAAGTCTTGCAGGCTAGTCATTTGTCTTCTGCAACCTGGTGAAAACTGCTGTTCTGTGAATTTGGAAATGTTATCAGACTTCCTTGAACAATAACACACATGCTGCAGGGAGATGTAGGTCGTCTTGACACAGCCCACTGTGTTCCTGTTTCTATGTTTCCCACCAGCTGGGTGTCATTTGGAAATGACCGCAGTAAGATGGCACGGTTATTTAACTGCCAAATGTATGTTCTGGAGTTCTTTGCTTAGTTATTGTTTAGCTGTAGACATATGAGGACCTTGATGCACAAATTTGCATTTCTGAAGGTCTTTAGGTACATTACCAGAACAATCTGTATCTTAAAACACACTGGAGAGCCAAATGTGTCAGCTATGCCTGATCCCTGCTGGAATAGGCTAGGCATTTCTGTGCTACCTAGATGCAGTAGGAATTGTCACAGTGTTTTTACTAAAGTAGGAATTTCATACAAAAATAGCTGTATGATGTGTTGGAGACCGTCTGTTCATTAACCTGAACTTGAATCCCTCCCTCCTTTCTTCGAGGGGTTTGACCACAGCTCTCATTTTCCAGATGAGTACTCTGACCAGTGGACAATGGCATACTCTCCAATTGCTCTCTCTCAGCCCCTAGGTTCAATGACTGGAGCCAACACCTCTGGTATCGAAAGGAAAGATACCACC
The DNA here is from genome assembly GCA_002844005.1 of Limosa lapponica baueri. Classification (NCBI taxonomy): domain Eukaryota; kingdom Metazoa; phylum Chordata; class Aves; order Charadriiformes; family Scolopacidae; genus Limosa; species Limosa lapponica. Next base: position 1,236,551 of record KZ505676.1, read on the forward strand.
AGGAAAGGAGGCAGGGCTTAGGTTCCTACCCTGTCTTCACAAAGTGGACTAGATTCAATGGGAGAGATTGAGATGCCTTGGGCTCTTTCACCTCTTAACTCTGGCTCTGATTTGTGGAAGAAAATGTAGCATTTTTTTACATGTTTTAGGGATCTTTAGTGTTTAGAGCTGTGGTTATGGTTTTTTAAGCTGAAACAACGAGACATTTGACAGGAAGAAGACACTGATGCCCTATAGGAAGGGTATGAACAGTATAGGGCTCAGCATGGAGCAGCTCGGGTTGAAATACCTTCTCAGAAATCCCTAGAGCCTAAAGAATTTTCTTCCAGAAAAGAACATTTAATGCAGGTTAGGACAATAGAAAGGAACATAAAATCAACAAAGTTAAACCTGAAATGGGGATTAGTGGGAATTCTGAAGAATAAATGCTTAAAATCCCAAGAACCGGTAGCAAGGGTTTCTGGTACAGCAGAAACAGAGGGATGAAACAGAATTAGAACTTTTTCAGCTTATTAAAACTAGAGAATCCATGAAAAAAGTACAGTCTGCAGACTTCCTGGTTTAATTTTGCAACAGTTTTTATTGAAGGCAGATACTCCATGCTCGCTATCTTTAAGCAATAGAGATATCATGATCAACAGTGCCTATGAAATAAATTAACACTATTAGTTTAACTGTATGTCAGGTAAGAAGACAAAAATTATAGCTAAGGGATGGGATCGGGTTCTAGCTTGACTGTGTTTTGTTCTGTGGCATTGAACAAATTGCTCAAATTGAATTTATTCTGTTACTTGCATGTGCTTATTCTTGTTTCAGAGGAGTTGTGGAAAGCATTAACAAGGAATTAATGAGTTATCTTTGTTCTCTATCTTGAAAGACATGATTCTAGTCAGAGACAAAGAAGTCCTATCTCAAAGCATTTTTTCTGTCGATTTCCACCGGCCAGGCGGAAATCACAACCTTCCCTAGTATTCTGGTCGATTGGAAAGTTTCCAAATAGCCCTGGAGAAGTAATCAAAACATTAGCAGTTTCTTACCAGGGTCCTGCACTTCATTGATTTATTAGTACTCTGGTTTGTTTCATACCACAGCTGGGTCACCACGCTGGGTCATCACTCTTCATGCAATTTCTAACAAACTTCTTGCTACAAAATAGGAAATAGTCTGTTAGGTTACAGGACTCCAGGTGTTTCTGTCGGAAGATTTGGGGGTGTTTATGGCAACCCTGGCTGCTGAGATCAGGTGCTCAATACCTGAGGGGTGCTCAGGGATGGACACATAACCACCTTTCCTGCAAACAGCAGCATTCAGTGACTGCACGGGGGTGGTTTTACTGCAGTGCTCCTAAGTATACTAGCTCGGCTTGGCAGTGGCAGCATGCTAAGGGAGACATTTTAGGGCTGCTTAGTCCTTTGTAGCACCCTTTCAGGGACTGGGGTGAGTCAAATCCAGGGGCATCTCTTCCAGGTTCTTCCCCTATTTGGGCCACCAAATAAGAGAGAAAGAGAACTATGTTCTGTAAGAGAAGAAGAGAACTTCTTGTCTCCCAAACCAGTTTTTCTGGTAAAAGAGGGTATGAGAAGGTCCTGAGACATGTCTGCGGTTCTCAGAAGTGGAGCTGGGTGTTTTTCTTCCTACAGAAAGGACTATAGAGGGACTGACTCCATTGCTATAATCAACACAAACATATGATTCTTTTTTTTTTTTTTTCTAAGTTTTTTCTTAGAGCTTTTCCAAAGCTTGTTACCTGTAGTCATGAAAGGACTTAAAAGTCGGGGTATTGCAAGCTCTTGCTACCCAGGCGTTCAGCACAGGGAGTGTTTTTATTCTGTTTTTCTCCCATCAGAGAAGGGGTTGTGCAGATGAGCCATGCTGCAGTGTTGATTAACAGATATATCTGGAAAGTCAGAAGGCATTGTCGGTGCTTCACACACGTCCTGTGGCAAATACAAAAAACAGGGAGAGGGTGTACCTGACAGGTGGTGCTACTGGAGAGGTGCAGGAACATAATACATCTCAGCAGAAGCTATTGTCAATTAGTACCTACCAGTGTGAAGAGCAAATCTTGCATTTCCTTTCCTACTGCCATATGGATATACCTGTCACCATTTTTAACTCCAGAGAACTTTACACTATCACACCTCCCCTTCTCATTGTTAGCTGGTGTACCAGCTTCACTCTCATCTGTGTTCATACGTGAAGTAATTAGCATACCACGTGCCCAGCTTCCCCTACTCATATTGGCTAGCAGATATAGCTGAGATCCAAAAATGTTGAGCCAAATGTTGAGACATTGCCATATAAATCTAGGATGGATTAGGGTTTCATGTTTGGTTCCCTCACTTATGTTCATTTAAAAATTTCATGAAGCAGAGAGTTGGACTAATGGATGCAGGACTTGAAACAGTGCTACAAATTACAAAGGAATAGGGCCAAGCACAAAAAGTTTTCTTTTACATTTTAAAGGGCAAAATGGGGACACCATTTGCATTTTACATGCATTCAAGATAGAAGGTCTTTCCCCTCTCAGGGTTTTATTTGCAGTGTTACCTAACTTCAGTTCTGGCTTTTGCACATGCTGATGTAGTCATAATTTGCCTCAGGGTCAAAATCACTAAGATTTGCACCTGAAAAAATAAGAAGCTGATAAAAGACTCATCTGAAATTTAAAGAAACTAATACATAAACAGGTCAACCATTTAAATGATAATATATTCCAATTGCGAAACCCAGCATTACTGATAGACTTGCTTTCAGAGTGATGTAGGGGAAATTTCTGTTAATTGTTTCCTGTTGAGAATCTGATGAGCTGGTGAACAGTGTCTATTTATTCCTTTTTGCCTTCAGCTCCTGTGGTAAGCTCATTTATAAGAATTGTGTTGGGTGGACACCTCTGGAAGGGAGAGAAGAGTACCCCTTCCTTCAAAAGCAACTGAATGTGCTCAAGGAGATATGGTCCCAGACACTGAGAGATGCCCTGGTATCTGTCTAGACTCAGAGGAAAGAGCAGGGACCTTGCAGCAGAGACTGCTGTAGAGGGCAGGATATATATCCAACAAGTCCAAAAGGGTGGTCTTATGGTGATGGACAGAGAAACCCCTAAGGGACCAGGGAGACTGGGTAGCCCCCAAGGTGGCTGAAGACAGGCACGGAAACAGGGACACCAGTATCAGGAAAGAATTAGTTATAAACATCTTTACATTTCTGCTGACCTCACTGGTTTAATTTTTTTCTTTTCCCAATTCTAAACCAAAACAGACTTTGTGAGTTTGAAAGCTTTTTTGATTCCTTTTGGGGAGCTCATTATAAGAAAATTGTCTCAGCAGATCCATCTCAAAGCTCTGGTGAGCTTGAGGTCCCATTACAGAAAGGGCATCTGAAGCTGGTAGACTGCATTGTTTCAGATCTCCACTGAGTCAGGCATGCTGTCGCTGGAGTCTTCACCTTCCCGTGTTTATGAAAGAAAAACCAAACTTGTTTCACAGAAGAAAGCCTAGTCATGACCAGTCATTGCTAGACCAGTACTGTTATAGTAGCGCTCAGTCATTACCGGACCTCAGAGCCACCTAAACCTCTGCTGAAAGCTTTGAAACTCAGAGCCAGCTAAACCGATGAATCGCCAGCTGCCAGACAGAGGCAATTCAAAAAAGCCCGCAAGCCCGTAAGGCACACTAGGAAACTCTCTGGAGAGGCGGAGGCCTCGTGAGGTAGAAGACCCTAAAAAGTGCCATCCAACTGGAAAAGGGCATCTATTCAGAGTTCATGACCACAGATTTTTCCTGGAGTTAGACAAAGAAGCAGGGTTAGGTAATACTTCCTTGGCTCTGTCTTTTAAACCTTTGTCCACATCCTCATCAGAAGTGTGAAAGACCACGGTTCAACTCTTTTCCTGCCTTTGCCTGCTTTTGACTGAATCTTGAAACAGCCCCTTCTGAGGACGGTGTCAGGTATTTGTCTTCCCTAAGCGTCTCCTGCTGAAGGTTCTCTGCTCTGTTCAAGATGTGGAGAATCTTGAGTCTGTCTCGAGCAGCACCTGTGCTCTTATCCCTGCTTCTGATACTGTGTCATATTTCTGCTTCTCCAGAAAAAGGGTGAAGAACTGGAAAACATCTGTTGATCTCCCTACTTTTTTCCTCCCTTAGCAGTGCTGTGAAGTTAACATTTAAATAATTAATATTGACTAACATTTTTATTTAAGCTGTGGTTTTGTTTTCTGGTATAAACACCCACAGTTTGCATGCCTCCAATAGCACTGGCTTGGATTTAAAGATATAACTTCCTCCCTTTTGCAGTGCCACCATAGCTGTCATATGACTGTGGGAGAGAATTCTTTGAAATATTCCTGAAAGTGTGTGATAAAATCTGCCTACCACAAAAGAATTAACTCTCTCCTTCTCAGTGTACATGCTACTTCTGAGACCTCTGGGGACTTCTAGAATATTAAGTACACAACCTACTTCACAAGTGCATCTAAAGGTTCATTTTAGCTAACCTGATTTTTGTGTGCCCTGTTTTGGAAACATCAGGATCAAAGCTTTGCTGACAATAAAATATCAGAAAGACGAAAATATTATGTGCTAGCTAAAACCCATACTACCCAAACCAGAAGAACTCCTAAATCAGTGCCCTCCCTAAATGCTTCCCTATATGACTTGAGTAAAGCTCCAGAGTTTAATAGCAACAGAAACAAGAACTCATAGATATTGTAAACCTTCAGTGTTGGCCTGTGTTGCCTGATGAGAGGGCTGGTCTGAGAATAAACCATGAGTTTCTCTTCTTTCTTCTGTGAGAACACCAGATGAGACATTTCTCATTTGTTTGCTTTCTGGATATGTCTGCCACTGGATCAGTTTGCATTTTTCTTTCATTTCCAAGACTTAAGAATAATATATTGTTTGTAGTGATCTTTGCAAAATTATAATTTCTGCCAGCTAAATAAGTTTATTTAAAACTGCGTAGTAGGTATATGTATTTACCACCCCCTCTTCTTGCACAGCAAAGCGTGTAAAAGGAAGCTGCAGAGGTGCATTGATTTATAGTGCTTTGCTCTTTAAACATTAAATTGGAGAATTAATAGCTTATTTTACTCATCCAGGTCTCAGGGAAGCTATGCCCGCTCACTGCACAGACAGCAACCAGACAACCACTCTTGTTTACACTCCAGCTTTCCTTTCTCTTTCTGACGTGGGACCTGACCCACCCACCTTCTATCCATCAGGCTGCCAGTCGCGTGTCCTCAGCCTCCCAGGCAGGAGGCCAGTCCTGGGAGATACTGAGGTTTTGCACCTCTGCATTTGAGGAGCTGCGTAATCACAGATGTCATTTGGAGCAACTGTTTGGGCAGAAAGATGGGAGTTATGGGTAGCAGGGGAGGACATCAGAAACAGAGGCTGAGAACCATGGTGGGAGCAGAGAGTGAGGGCAAGGAGGCTGCTCTCTCTGATGGTCACACACTCTATTTAAGCAAGCGTGCCAATCAGCCCCAGATCTCGTCCAGTTTAGCAAAGCCCTTAAAACTCCCACCTGCTGTCTGCTCCTTGGGCTTGCAAAATAAAAGGCTGTCCTCTCTTCCTGTCCCCAAAAGCCTAATCTTTGGAGCTCTGGGCTGCTGTCCTTTTTGGAAATCCCCAGCATGCTCAATTTTATTCCAGAGTTGTAGAATTAGAGTATTCCTGATTATAGTCCCTCCTTTGCGCTAGTTCTCACTGTTTTATCTCATTTCCTCTGTCCTGGTTGAGAGGGTGCTGGTGGGATTGCCTTCTTCCTGGCAGACCTGAGCTGGAACACATCCTTGAAAGGCTGTAGGGTGTTGCCTTGGAATTGGTGGCCATAACACTTCATCTCACAGTTAGCATTACTCACATAAGTAGGTGGAAAACCACATGAGAGTGCTGTGCCAGTGTACAGACATGACTACTTATGGGGCAAAAAGACGAATCCCTTAAAATCTGGATGGTCTCCAAGGAAGAGTACATGACCTAATCGGTCTCCCTGAAAGAGAAACGTGCAGAGACTAGCAGAAATAATTTCCCAGACGCACCAGCTCTGTCTGGGCTTGAGACACAGGGCTATTTCTGTCACCAGACAAGCCTGTATTTTCACTGCTGAGGGTGGCAGCACATGAAACTGGGAGGTGGCTTTGGCTGTGTAAGCTGTGTTCCCTTGGGGCAATTAAAATGGATCAAGAACAATATATATTCTGCTCACTGTTTTGCTGTAAACATGTAAAAGTTGTCCCCATTTCCTCCTTTTGGTCAGTGCGCCCTGCTTTGGCTCTCAAAAAAAGCTTCTCATCTTGGGGCTTCACAGTTGCCTTGGTCTCTCAGTTTTGACTAGACTGGGGTTTTGCAGATAGTCCCCTGGATAAGGATACCAATGGAGTTTACTTCCTTGACATGATTCTCTTTATTTGGCAGGTATTGTCATTTCTCCCAGGCCTGGAAAATTCATGAGCTGGAGGCTTACTAGGGGAGAGAGAAGCAAAGATGGACACAGTGCATGATGGTGACAATTATTTTCCTGTGTACACTGAACAAACTGAAAGCTGTTTCTGAAAAAGGCTGAGGAACCTGCTACGACATTCTGTGTTACAGAATCTGGGTTTGCAAGCAGACTGTGTTAGAAACCTCACAAGGGAATTAATCAAACACAGTCTGTTCCTTCAGTTCACTGTGTGCCTGTTCTTATGAAATGGGGTTCAGAGTTTGGAGATCATTCTCTGCCCATCAGACTGCAATCATCCGGTGTACAGGTCAAACACTTTACTTTTCAGTACTACATTACCAGAACACAAACATGAGGTCTGAAATGATCTATCACAGAACTGTGGAGGTCAGAAGGAGCCCTGGGGGTCTCTAGTCCAACCCAATGGCCTATCAGGGGAGGTCATTCTGGCCTGACCCATGCCATAGGGCACCTAGGCCTGTCTTCTGCTATTTGTGGCTGGAATCCCTTGGTGGACCCAAGGCCTGACTTGTTACCTCACCTTGTTTGGGGCTGCAGATGGGACTGGGCACTGCCACCAACCGGACACTGTTGTGGGCACTGCCTGTACTGGGGTACCCTCTTTGTACCCACCATGGAGCAGCCCCATTCTTACTGTGCCCTCCTCCCCACCTATATCTGTGAGGAGGTTACTGAGAAGAGAAAGCTGCTCCTCAGAGCAGCAAACAGCAGGAGGGTGAGAGGCAATGGTCATAGACTGAAATAGGAGGATATCCTCCAGCTTGAGGATAAGGAGAAGGCTTTTCCCCATGAAGACAGCCCAGCAGTACAGCAGGGGCCCAGAGAGGTTGTGCCGTCTCCATTCTTAGAGTATTGCCAGCCCCAACAGCATAAAAAGACCTGAATGACCTGGTCTGATCACACAGCTGAGCCTGCTCTGGGCAGTGGGTTAGATGGCAGTCCTCCCAGGGTCCCTGATGGGCTGCCTGAGTCTGTGGTCCTCAGACATGTAGGCAGGGCATCTTTAAATGCTCTGCAGTGCTTCAGTTGGGAACAGGAGCATTTGCATGTTCCTGCTGAGGAGGTCAGCTCCCTACGGTCATGAAAAGCATGTTGTGGTCTCAGCTGATGGCCTCAGGAGCAGAGGGGGATGCAGAGTAGCCCTTCTCCTTGTGGTGGCGAGGGGCTGCCTATCCAAGTAGCTGCAAGTTAAAATGAACATGAAATGTTGTGCTTCAGTTATCTGGTAAAGGTAGCAGAATTATTTTTCTGGAATCATGGGGGAATGATGACTACTGCACTTTAGTTCTGTGTTATCCTTTTTGCTCTTGCTCTCATGGTTAGTTTTTGCAAGCAGTTTGGTCACAAAGTCAATAAAGAAAGAGCCTCCAATCTTCTTCACGTGCACTTGAATACCAGGTCAGTTCTTTTTGTAAAGTGATCCGGTAAAGGCAGGCATTTGCAAAGCATGTGAAACTGTATTTTGGTTTTTTAAGCTTTGGCACAACTGAACTAGTGACAGGAAACCTCAAGCACTATATTACTAAACAATAAATAGCAAGTGACTTTCAGTAATTCCTGGAACTCATTCACAGTATTACTACATGACATTTCTCAGTAATTTTGTGAAGGTATTTCCATCTGGCTGGCTTAAATTCTTCGTACTGGTTAAATCCGAAAAACAAAACCATTTACTAGAAGCAAATTTGAACACAGACAAAGGAAATGGAATAGAAGGGGCCTGAGCCTCATGAAGGAGAAGTTTTATATGCAAAAACTGCTCGGTTTTCTCAGGAAGCCTCCAGGTATGATCCAGCCTAATCAAAATAGTTTTCAAGATAATCACAGAGTGAGACACTCACAGACTAGCAGTGGTCTTTCAGAGCAGGAAGATGGAGGTCTGAAATGGAAAGCTTGACTTGGAAAGCTTGCATTGCTCTTTTTTGGTGTCGTGGTTCCAGAGGAGCACTATGTGAAGTGCCTGCAATCTTGCATGCAAGTTATGGAGCTCAGTGACTGAGAGGACCCTTGGAGCATGCACATATGATGGAGGTTATTTCTAGGTGGTAGCATGAAAGACTGGAAGATCTTTGCCTGCCTGAGGCCACAGCTAGATGCACATGGCATATCCAGGATTGTGGGAACTCCTGGGTCGTTCTCAGTTGGTAACCAGCACCAGTGACAGCATCTCTCTCAGCTTACTCTGAGATGTACCTCTGATATCAAGGAATGAGAAAGAAAATAGTGCATTAGCCTAAGAGACTCAAAACTCAGCTGTGTAAAATTGGTTCTTGGAGAGGTTTCTATGAACCAGGAAGGGTATGGCTTAAGCGCACATCTTTCTCTTCAGTTAAAAGGAATGCATTTGTGTTTCGTTGTTGGAGAACTTCCTCCTCCTTCTGAAATGGACTTGTCTGGTACCTGGCTCTCCTTGGTGTGAGGCACTGGTCTTTTTTCTTAGATCCAGTGGTTCAAAATGCAAATCGCCAAGAGTTTCTATTTCTGTCCGAAGACTTTGTAGGTGAATCATTTAACCTCTGTGGTTCGGTTTACCCATTCATAAAGTGGATATAGTGAAAAATGCACACACACAGGGAGATGTACACCGGTCTCAGGAGTCGTACCAGGCAAAAAGCAGTTTCAGGCTTTGGAGAAGTCCTGATTTTTTTGATTCAAACCTAAATTTTCTGAATGGAATTGGCTCCCCTGACCACTGCAAAGAGCTTAGTGGAGACCTGGTATTCCAGGCAAGGTGAGATATTTAACTTGCAGTATGTCAAATTAACTACTCCAAGCTTCAGGGAATGGACCTTTACTTATAAACAGGTGCTTTTCTTCTCCTTATTATTATTTATGCTGGGTTGATGGTTTTCAAGGTGTACTGCATCCTAAATTTGTTTATTTAAAATTAAATATTGAAGGCTATATTTGCAATACTAAAGGCAGCAAAGGAGACTTCAGTGAATTTCAACAGCTTTTACAAGTGAATATAGGAAAAATGCTTCTGGCTGGAGTAATAAAGGCCATGTGTACGTGTATAAATGAGTACCATGGGTAGCATAAAGCTATTTTCTACATTTTGCATTTGGAATATTGAGGCATATGGAGGTAGATGACTTGTCCAAGGTGCATAAAGGAGTACTGGGACACAGCTGGGAATGGTACCCAAACGTCCTGAGTCTCAGAGTGATACTGGAACTGCCAGAAGACAGACAGTCTTGCCAGCTTTTATGGAGAGGGTTCAGGAAACTCTCTGTTCAATTTAATGTTGGCTGTGCTTTAAGTTGGTGGTCCTGTGAAAAAGCTAATGTCCTGTGTTTTGAAGAAGATTTTGAATTGGCAGTCTGAAGCTCTAAGCATTTTAAAAATGTCATGTCACTGAAATCTCAGTGTTTAAACACTGTCAGTGCAAGGAACCATGAAAGCTGCACTTCTAAAAGAATTGTGGAATTTTAATTTATGCTCATCCCCTTCTCTACAAAAAAAAAAAAAAAGGTTGCTTTAAGATAATCTTAGAAGCAATAATGCCAGGATATATCCATGGGGAAAAATACAGTTTTCTCCCCCCTCTCATGATTATGTTTCAGGTCCTTTACTCATTGCTCCATCACTCAGTGCTTTATTTTTTTATCTTTCTCTACTTTCTTCCTGTGATAGAGAATTTATTTATTTCTTTCCCTCAAAAACTCTCCTTCTTCCACTCCAAGATGTTAATATGGTCTCTGCACTTGGCTTTGGGCTTGAATCTTGGCAAGGAAGCTCTCAATTATTAGGCAATTTTTAAAAACAAACACAGTTTCAGCTGTTTTATGCAGAGGAGGAGTGCAAAATGCTAGCTGTTTTCCAAGACATTCTGTAATGCCCTGAAGGGTAACGGTTGGGAACAAGGGGCTAAAATACATAAGTATTTAAAATCTTGGCAGTATTGCTACCACGGCTTCTGTTCTGATGGCGACTGGGTTTGCTCTGGACAAATGTATATCTGTACAACAGGTAATATGTGTATCATTTGCATCTGGCCTCTGATATAATCATATGTCAAACAGTCAAGAATACACTTACCCCATTTGTCAATTGTAATCTGGGGCAGGATTTCGTAGCTAACAAGAGCAGTAACAGAACAGGAGCACTGCTGCACTGCACTTGGGGGCTCTGACTTTCCATGTTATTACAAGTGCACGTGAACATTCAAAAGACTTCTGATGAAGGAAAACCCTTATAAAAGCCTCTCCTCCACAGAGGAACAAAATGAAGTGTGCTTAGAAATGGGAAGCAATTGAGAAAATATCCCTAGGGAAAGAAGGAGGGGAAGAGGAGTGAGGGGCAAAATCTGCTTTCTGGTACCTTCTGGGGCTGGGAGAATGGGCTGGAGCAGCAAAGGGAAGGTACTGATGGATAAGCTGAAAGATATCCAAGGCTGTTACTGCATGGAGCCAAGAGGGGTGAAGCCAGGTTTATTAGATGAGGGTTGGGTGGGCCTGTGGGTTTGGTGGGTCCGTAGCTAGTCCTCTCAGGCTTTGTTAAAGGAACAAGGTAGAATATCAAACCAGCAACATTTTTCAAGGGCAGAGAGATCAGAGGGCTTTGGTTTCAAAGTTCTGTAATGGAAACTGAAGCTTGATTAATTAAAAAAACCCCACCTGTCAATAGTAATCAAACATTAAAGATTTTTTAGACTAAATTTCCTATCAAAATATGGCCACTATTTAATTTTCAACAAAGTACATTTGTTTCATGGGACTTCATATTTCAGGAGGAAATATTTTGGTCTACAGTTTGTGCCTGACTTCTGAGCTCAAGGCCGTTACATCAGAGCCCTTGTTGGGCTTCTCCTCATGCCCTGGTCTGTAACCACAAATTGCTATGGCTGTGGTGGTTTTTATTTTTGTCATTGCAGTATCTTGAGAGAGATTGATGGAGATCACTTCAGAGCCTACCACTGCGCAAGACAAAAGCTGAGGAGCTGTCATGCTCCTATGAGAAAAAAAAACAAAGAACTGCAGCTGTGAAAGTACATGCCTCCAGAAACACAGTCGTCACATGTAGGGAGGAAAAAACTCATCTTGCTGGTCCCATGGCACCTTCCTTTCAGCTGCCCAAAACCCACCAACATCTGATTTTGGGAAAGAGAGGCCACGCACATCATATACTAACAGTGAAAGATGGCATGGAAATGTTGGTGGCTATGGAGACCTTTGTCTAGCCAAGGAGAAATCCAGGCAGAAGGGGACAGATGAGGAAAGCTAGCTTCAGCTGAAGCCTTTTGGGCCAAAGTTTGCTTTGTGGGATTCAGGCTCTGCTTTCATTCTTGCCACGTCTGGTTTCTATTAGAGTGCAAACACTACAGATATCCCTTTTTAATGCCAAAAAGGTGAAAGGCCTTTGTGAAGAGAAGAATAGCTCTGTACCCAGTGAGCGTCCCAAAGCTGGGGTCTGTGAAACCCAGAAGACGAGATGTATGCAAAAAAGTCTAGGCTCTGTTAATGCCAGGAACAAAATTACTCTTACAGTACTGGAGTCCTTAATTTTTAAAAACCATAATTTTTAATAAACATAAAATCATAGCTGTTCTACTATAAGTTGCTAAAAAGTACACACTATTTGGTTGTAATGTTGGTTCAGGTTGCTGAGTTGAAGTCGGTTAACTTACCTGTACTTGTGTGTATTTCAGGCAAACCTCCCCAAGAAAAGATTTGCAGAAGTGTAAGTATCTGCCCTCTCACCAGCCACAGAACCTGCCTGTGCTGGGGACCCAGCTCTTTATTAAAATAACTTTACCTTTTTAATGGTTTTCTCTGGACAAGGTTTAAATGAGGGGGGCAAAACAAAACATGATGAAGCTTTACAGTTTTACATATTACACGATTTATGTTCTCAATGCAGTAGAAGTAGTTTGGGTATTCTGAGCTAAATGTGAAGTTCACACTACTGAAATGTCCTTTTCAGAAGGAAAGCAAATGCACTGACTTACACCCACTCTCTCTTGGCTCCAAGGCCAGGGTGGAGCTTGCATTTGTTTGTCTGTTAAAATAAACAAATGATCTGTTAATGGTTTTAGTGGACCACATAGTCTCAAAGGGGGGGGGGGGGGGGCTCTGAATCAATGCTATTGAAAATACCTGTTTGCTCAAGAAGGCGGCAATAAAACCCCTGTCATTTCTAGACCTAGCAATACTAAAGAACATTAAAGCATCTTTCCATTGCTTTCAGGAGTACACCTACCGTTCTCTTAGCACACTTCAATTTGGTTCTTATTAGCCTGGTGCAGAATTCTGTAATTAAAAAGTGAAATCCTGAAATTACTATTTGTCACTTCATTTTCATTCGGGCACTTAAACACAACAATAACAAGCACTTAAAAAAGCTTTAAGTAAATGAAGCTTGCCTTATTAAAACTCTGAGAAAATTACTGAAGAAAATGTAGTTGCACTGGATTTGATATGGAAATAAAAATAAAATTCTGGGTCAAGAAACTGATTTGTTACTGGAGAACTAATGTCACACTATCTTAAAATACAGCTCTGAAGACAAAGGAGGAAGAATAATGTTTAAAATAGAAAAATATACTCCTAAACAAAGAAGGTTAGAGAAGATATGGTAAATAATCCAGAGATTGATTTTAATAAAAAGTGTAGGTATTACTTCAGGCTGTTGTTTCTGAAGGGATGCTTAGACCAACTTTTACCTTATGCAAGCTATTTATTTTTTTTTAACAAGGGTGTTTGTTGGGCTGCCTCAGTATGATACTGAGAAAGCTACAGAGGTCAAAGTCAGCATGTTATAGGCTATGTTCATCCTAAAAAAGTATCTGCCTCTCATCCCCAAGCTATAAAAACAAGCAAAGGTGCCATTTTCAGGATACTTGTTCTCAGCTGTTACCTGCAGGAGTTCACATATTATTTTGGGTGAAGTCCTGACTCCACTGAGGTACTGGTAGTTTCATAGAATCATAGAATGGTTAGAGTTGGAAGGGACCTTAAAGATCATCAAGCTCCAACCCCTCTGCCGTGGACAGGGACACCTCCCACTAGGCCAGGTTGCTCAAAGCCCCATCCAGCCTGGTCATGAACACTTCCAGAGATGGGGCATCCACAACTTGCTTGGGCAACCTGTTCCAGTGTCTCACCACCCTCACAGTAAAGAATTTATTTCTGGTATCTAATCTAAATGTCCCCTCTTCCAATTTAAAACTGTTACCCCTTGTCCTGTCACTACACTTCCTGACAAAGAGTCCCTCTCCGGCTCTCCTATAGGCCCCTTTTAGGTACTGGAAGGCTGCTATAAGGTCTCCCGGGAGCCTTCTCTTCTACAAGCTGAACAACCCCAGCTCTCTCAGTCTGTCGTCATAGGAGAGGTGCTCCATCTGGCATTGTTCTTGATGGGGAACATCAAGTTCTGGCATTGTTTTTGATGGGGTCAGCAATGAGTCATCCACATTTAGAAATTTGAAAAAAACCAAAAACATTGAAAAACTTGAATTTAAATTTCATTGTTTTATGTTTGCTCACAGGAAATTCAGTTTAGAGGGGATGACTGACTATAATTTTGAAAATAAGTATTGCATTCTTGTATGTCAATCTTTGAGATATTTTTATTACATATGTCTCAAATATGTGTATTTATGTGGACCAGTGGGTTATTTTTTTAAATTTTCAAATAAGGAAAAAAAAGTACTCTTGAGACTCCTGATGGCAAACTCCCTTCCAATCTGCAGGTGCTGTGCTGTCAGCAGGTCAGCAGAGGTGACCAGAATTGCAATGTCTCCAGCTGCTATTGGCTCTGCCCTGACTTATTTCATAGCTCTGGCAACCAATTTAACATACTTGGATATATCATTACCTGGTGTAAATTGTTATAGTGCCGTGTAAGCCATTAACACTGTCTGTGAGGCTCTGCCTGGCCGTGCCTTGGTTTACTTTTGTGATGAAATGAGCAGAAACTGGCTGTGCTTGCCAAGTGCATTGCACTGGGTAAATAACCAACAGATGTCAAATGCTCTGGGCTTCTCCAATGGGGAGAAAAAAACCACCCACCAACAAAAAGAAGGTGTAGGAATGGATAGGAGAGGTGTTACGTTCAGAAATCTTCACAGAGCTGGCAGGTGAATTATTGGGAAAGTCAGCTGTGGTAAAGACTGGTTACTCTTAATTCCTCATTAAAGTATTTGCTTGCAGATCTAAGTTCTTCTGAGCAGTTGTTTTGAAGACATGGTAATGGGTACATTTGACTCATGTAATGTTTAACTTGCAGTATTCTATTTGCTTAAGGTTTCGAAAGTATTATAAAATCAAACGTGTGTTGTGGGAGAAAAAAAGTCAAACAATATCTGAATTCCAGCCGGGCTCCAGGAAGACACAAGACTCTTGCTTATCTATTAAAAAGTAAACATTTGCAGCTATATTTTGTTCGCTACCAGTAGCTGCCAGCTACTCTTATACAATGTGATCTAAATTAGATTTTTTCCCTTAGGAAGCTATCAAGTCTCTGAAAATCAGTATTAGGCATAGAAACCTAACCCTACATGATTAGTTACTTCTGCAAAAGGGCTTCATGAAGCTTAGATTTTTTTGTTGTTGAATAATTCTCTTTGCGTTAATGTGGCTATGTAGGTTTTTTTTTTTTTGGCTGAGCTGCAAAGGACAATGCTGTACAAGCTTTAACGAAGAGTTGCCATTCAAATAACAGCAGAAAAATGTCAAAGTCAGTCCCCTCTGACGGCTTCCATGGCTGCTTACACGATTTATCCCTCACACTGCAGCAGACTGAAAAGCAGAAGGAGCAGTGCTATGGCTGGCCTGAGTTGAGGAGGGGGCAAGAGGCAAGAAACCCGCTGGGGAGCACGAGCTGTCCCCAACGTGTGGAGAGCTGGGGTGCTGCTGCGGTGGGAAGGGGAGGGTGAGCAAGGACAGAGGCTCCTGGAGGCATCCTGGGAGATGGAGGATGGTCGCAGAGGAAAGCTGGGAGGACAACTCTTGGTGGCTCCGGGGATTGAGGTTTTAAGCCTGAAAACAAGAATACAGCTGCAGGCTTGCAAGCACTCAATTTCAGTCACCAGTGATAAAAATATCACCTACTCAAGGAACTGCGGTTATGGGAGGGTGGGTATTGAAAAAAATTTTCCTATTTCTTAGAAAGCCAGACATGCTCAGCAGGCAGTGTCTTCCTCTGAGGTCACCCAGCAGCCACCGCATTAAGCAATGCCCACATCCGTGGTGTGAACCCGTGGAGGAGTGAGGCTGGTTTGTGCTCACCAAGATGAACACCTGCAGGTGGTTATCGCACCACAGAGAGGGAGCTCCTTCCAAAATATGAGTTGGGGAATCTAATGCGCTGACCTCCGAATGGTTGGCAGCAGCTTCCAAACCTCTTCTTTGTACCCATACCCTACAGTTTACCTGATCCCTCTTCTGGCTGCGGCCCTGCTGATGCTGCAGGCTGCCCTTTGATTGCTGTAAGTTCTGCAAGAGTGTCTTTCTCCTGCACTAAGAATTAATTTTCAGGGCTGCAGCTCATATGAATAATTCATGTTGCTCCTTCCTGCCTGCTTCCCCTCACTCTCGTTAAATCTAAATATTGTGAGTCTTCTGTGCCATCCTTACTGAGGGTGAGAAATATCATAGTGCTTGACAGGGACTGCTGGAAGAACAAACTTTGTTAAAGCTGCCAGAAAGTCTCCACAGTTTACAGTGCTTAAATGTTTGCTTGGCCACATCATTATTAATTTGTTATCAAGGATCTCGGAAAAAAATTTAACACTTTAGGCAAAACCTTTTTTCCATACAACCTGATACATGCTAGACATATGCTCTTCTCCTAAATCCAAAGCAATAGTCTTTGCTATCCTAACTTACACCCCACCCCCCAATATTTTAAAATAACTGCTTGTACACCAGCTTAGAAAAATGGGGACAGAAAAAAAATAATTACTAATTTAATTAAGATATTTTAGAAAGACTTGAACTAAATGAGATTTCAGCTGAAGAGGAAAAAAACAGGTGATTTAGGATAGTAATTGAAGAACAGTGTATCCACCCTGATGAATTGTACACAGCACATGAAGGATTTACTGGATACTAGTACTTCTGTAAGAAAGTAGGATTCTAGCTCTTGCTCCTGAAGGCTGAATTTCCAACTACAAACCAGACGAAGGGGGACTCACAAGTGAAGAGGAGTTGCTATGTGCCCAAGTGTAGCCATAGTACCTTTTGTACACTGAAGAAAAGATGTTTTGCCCATATAGACAACTTCAGCCCTGTTTTGTTGGTTTTTTTCCCTACTTGCTAGCTGGAGCCTGCGTGCTGGGCTGTGCAGAGGGTCCTGCATGGGCTGCAGGAGCACATGACACTGGGGAGGGCATCTGTGCAACCCGTCTGTGGTGTGGGCACAACAGCTGGGTGGCCATGGGTGGTCCCACCACTGGATGGGGGAGCCGCAAGCACTCCCTTGTCTCCACTGGGTAATTAGGAAAGGTCTTCCTCTTCACAAGAAACCGTTTCATTCAGTTTCCCTCTGGTGTGCTGTATTTACCCGGACATGCTGGAGGACCTGCATCCCTTCCCCAGTAGTGTTTCTTGCCAGATGTTATTGTCATCTCTTATGTTGCTCCAAAAATTATAACAACAGAGCAGAGAACTGAGCCTGCAGGGAAGGGAAAGCTGGTGAGCACCAACCACAGAAATGATGGTGGAGAGATGAGCTGGACAAGGAGATGCTGTGACCTGCTCCTGCTCTGCTGCATTAGGACCTTGGCTAAGCCCTTTCATTTCTCCATGTCTCTCTCTTCCCATCCTTCTTCAAGTCCAGTTAGACAGTGTACAACTCAGGGAACATCCTGTCTTTTCTTGACAGTCTGTATGTGTACAGTGACTAACATAATAGACTTGTGATTTAATCTGGAACTGCTGCTCCTGTTCAAGCAGCACCGAAAATACATGTTTAAGGTCAGCTTCAAGTAATTCATCTCTTAAGTGGTATCTG
Organism: Limosa lapponica baueri; assembly: GCA_002844005.1. Taxonomy (NCBI): domain Eukaryota; kingdom Metazoa; phylum Chordata; class Aves; order Charadriiformes; family Scolopacidae; genus Limosa; species Limosa lapponica. The sequence continues at coordinate 1,253,972 of KZ505676.1, forward strand.
CTGATGGAAAGTGGAAGTCCCCTCTGTTATGCAGCAATCACAATTTCTGTTCTGAGTTAGTGCTTCCACATGAAACCAAACACTTAAGGGTCTTTGAGAAGTTTGGTCTCAAGTGCAAAAGATGCGTGGAGAGGGCTTTATACTTTGAGCACATTGCTATGAACCTACTGTGCTCCAGCCTGCAGTCCCACACATGTATGGCACGCTTCCCTGGTACTTAACAAATTCTTACAGTCTTTTGATAGGGATTTTTTGATAAGACTTTGCATTCCTATAATGTTTGTTCCAATTCCTCTTACCTTCCCAGGAGCACTTGACTAGCAAGAGGTATTTAAAACAACCACCAGTGGATTTTGTTTTTCTGTCTCTAACTCTGCCATGACTGCATTTTGTACTTGTGCAGAATCTCGGTGGCTGCTCAGGGGACATATGTCCCGTGTGCTTCCTCAGTGGGCTCCCTTTGGGATGAATGTTAAAGGCATTTTCTCCACACTGCTGGTGGCAAATTGCAGGCCCTGCTGTGAACAGTGGCACCGTTCCCATTCAGCTGAAATGGAAATGGACTCAGTCCCTCAGTCTCTGCAGTGAGTTTATCTCCAGTTTAGTAAAGAATGACACCACCAAGTCTGTGCTCGAAGTTTCGAGGCGTTGGTTTTACAGTTTTACACCAGGCCACCCAGAAGCCAGGCAGCAAGAGCAGAAGTGTTGCTGTGATGAAGCTTTCTCGCTTGTTGTGCTTTGTGCTGCCGAATGGCACATGTGACACAGTGCCTCCCAGAAACTCTCCTAACCTCCCCACCAGGAGGGAAATATTACCCTGATTTTGGCATGGGAAATGAGGGGATAGGAAAGGGAGGGGAGCTAATAACAAAGGGTAGTTGCAGACGCACTCATCACCAGAGTCACACAGATGTCTGACGGTCTCCCTGCCAGGGAATACTCCTGGAAGGCAGAGTTTTTGCCTGTCTTAATAGAAGATAAATGTAATTTTCTTCATGCTTCATTTAAAAGTAGAAAACTGGGGAGAAGAAGGGCTGTCCTTCTGCCAGCACATGTAACTGTAAAGATTCTTTAAAAAAATCTTTTAAATATGCCATGCAGTGACAGAAAAGTCTGTCTGTACGAGGCAGCAGATCATCCTAGACCAGTTACTCACTGCAGACTAATTGTGTGAGATTTTTTTGATACTACAGACGCCTCGGTGAGACATTGAACTGTGGATTAGCGATGCATCTGATACCTGACCTAACTTGCCATTATCCCAAAACATAGCGATGTTTAGCTTGCCAGTCAAGCGTGCAAAATGGGATTGCTGACATCAGGGTACAGTACGAAGAGGGACGGTCCGACCGGGAGAGCAAAAGGGACGTCTCACGTTTTTATGGGCTGACATCACATCTGGAAAGCTGCTGCCCTCTGGTGAGTCACCACACAAAAGGCAATCATACGAGTCTGATCATCCAATCGCTTGGATGGAGGAAAATGTGCTGTTGCTGCCCGCAGACTCGTTATAACTAAGCCTCTGCCCTTATCAGGGAATTTTGAGAACACTGCAAAGAGCCCATTGATAAGTCTTCACCTGTTTTCCTTGATTATATCCTCATTTGCTACTTGCAGGTTTTCTAAGCTATGTAGGTATGTGTTGCCTGATGAGCCTATACCAGCTGTGCTTTTACTGGATTGGGGCAGGAATGTCTTTTTGTGGCTGGACCCTGCGTGGTCTTGTTGATTCCCAAAGTACTGGAGCCCCACTCCAGTACAAAGCGCAGTGGTAGGAATGACAGTCTGGATGTAGCTATCAATTCTTTGGCTGGTAGGAAAACCCAGAAGTTCAGAGAAAGAATACAAAATAAGTTTTATATCTCCTCTGTGGTTTGAAGTCTAGAATGGTTTCTTGTCTCTTTTACTGCCAGCTGCCATAGTTCTTGGGATGCCAACCAAGGTTTATTTTTTGAGGGTATGATCTCTTATTCACTATGGATTTTACTAGTAGGAAAAAATGAGATACTGCAGTGTCATAGTGATTGCAAGTATCTACCTCTTATGGTCATTGTCACATCAAACAGACAGAGCATCTCTTTGTTGTGGTTTGCATCAAGCACCCTGTTGTTTTCTGCTGCAAACGCATTTGAAAATTCCTCATTCATTTGTTATCTATCACTGTCTTGAATATCCTATAATACCTCCCCCATGTTCCTTCCTCTTCCTTTCCTTCTTTTGAAATGCGCAAAGAACTGAAGAAAGCCCTAAAGATTGAGGCAAAGAAACTGTTGTACATCAGGGGAGAAAAGTGCGTAACTACTACCAGCTCCAAACAGCATGAGCTATCAAACTTGCTTAGTAATTTCTGTATCAACCCCATAGTTGAGCTTCAGTATGTTTGCGGAAACATCAGTCTTATTTATCAAAAACTTTTCACTAGCAAAGAATCAATCACCACGTTAATGGCCAATCATCCTCCTTTTAAAAAATACACATCTTTGTGGTCTGCCTGATTCTGTTCAGTTTTAGCTTCCAGCTATTGAATGACACACTGGAGGGAAGGGATGCCATCCAGAGGGACCTGGACAGGCTTGAGAGGTGGTCCTGTGCAAGCCTCATGAAGTTCAACAAGGCCAAATGCAGGGTCCTGCACCTGGGATGTGGCAATCCCAGGTACAAATACAGGTTGGGC